>WURS02455452.1:0-13921 GCA_011762765.2 Rhinocypha anisoptera
ATTGATTGCTATCCAGCAGATATTAATATCACAGACAGCTGCGCAGAAATCAAACTCCAATCACTTCTAGACCATACTGCAAAGCATATTTTGCTGTATGTGGAAGAAGTGCTTGAGAGATTGAGTTTCTCACAGCTGAAAAAGTTGATATTGATTTGTAAGTGGGGGTACGATGGCAGCTCTGGTCACAGTAATTATAAGCAAAAATTTACTGATGACAATGGTGTACAAATCGATGATTCCAGCATTTTGTACACGTCATTAGTGCCACTACAACTGCTCAGTGTAGACTCTAGGGGAAAGGACGTAGTGATTTGGAAAAACGATCGTCCGTCATCACCTCGATTCTGCAGGCCTATTAGAATTCAATTTGCTACAGAGACAACAGAGAATATCCGAAGAGAAAAAGACTTTGTTGAGCAGCAAATTGAAAATCTTAAAAGTTTGACGGATCGTGTGGGTACCAAGGATGTTGAGGTAACATATAAGCTTGCACTTACCATGATAGATGGCAAAGTAGCTAATGCTATTTCTGATACTACATCCAGTCAGCGTTGCCATCTATGCGATGCAACGACGAAAAATTTTAATAACATGTCTGTTAAAACAGTAAATTCAGAACACCTACAGTTCGGAGTATCGTCGTTGCACGCATGGATTATATTTTATGAGTGTTGCTTACACGTAGCCTATAAGTTACCTCTAAAGAGGTGGCAAGTTGGGCCGAAAGATCCTGAATACCATGTTATAGAAAGTAATAAAAAACGCATCCAGGATCGGTTTCAGGCCGAATTGGGATTAGCTATTGATAAACCGAGGCAGGGGCCTGGAAATAGCAACGACGGTAATACTGCACGTCGCTTTTTCGAGAACCCAGCATTGACGGCATCAATAACTGGTCTTGATTCTGATTTACTTCATAGATTTCACATTATATTGGAAACAATATCATGCGGACATGAAGTCGACTCTGAAAAATATCATATGTATGCGATTGCAACGACCCACAAGTACGTTTCTTTATATCCTTGGTACTATTTACCATCATCGGTTCACAAAGTACTTATACATGGTAAGGACATCATTTCTAAATCCTTACTTCCTATTGGACAGATGTCTGAGGATGCTCAAGAGGCTTCCAACAAATATATAAGAGCGTTTAGGGAAAGGTTTTCTCGAAAATGTTCGAGAAAGAAGACGCTCGAAGATGTATTTAAGAGGCTGTTAATAAATTCCGATCCAAAGATGTCATGTCTGCGGAAGCCATATTAAAAAAAAAATGTAGGTCCCTTTCTCTAGAAACACGAGAAATGCTATTGACTCCGAATTTCGACGAAGACGAAGAAGGTTCAGAAATCATTAGCGTCGAATCGAGCAATGCTACCTCTTCAACTTCTAACGATGACTCTGGAGTTGATAAAGGGTAAAAAGATGCATCGTCTTCAAGTGATGAATGAATGTAAGTCTGCGAATAATATAACAATTGTAGATAATTTATAATAATTTTAAGAATATATCTGTATGTATGTAATAATGTATGTATATGAATGTGTATAGATATATATATGAATGCCCGTATAAACCACTGCCACTTTATTGAAAATTACAATGTAACATTTTATTGAAATTTCTATTTCTATTCACATAAATATATATATATTTTAAATGTAATATTCATTTGCATAATATATTGTGGCCATATTTTTGCAAGTAAAGCCTCCCAAAATTTACTTAAGACACTAAAGAAACGTATAAACATTGCACTGGGGCATAATATTAACAATAATTTTGATTAGTGGATTTTTGAAAAACAATTTTTTATGAATTTTAGGTATATGATCAATATATGGCCATGCCCAGGATTTCTTTATAATTATTTATTGTGGCAATATTTTTGCAAGTAAAACCTCCCAAAATTTACTTAAGACTAAAGAAACGTATAAACATAGCACTGAGGCATAAAATTAACAATAGTTATGGTTAGTGGATTTTTTAATGTCAGTAGATTGTGCTTTCGTATTTAATAACAATATTTTTTTAACAATAAAAATATTTTGTGTATGTTGGGGGGGAAATTTTTTTGACAGTGTTTTACCTAATAGTGTACTATATCTGCGGAAAAAGGTTTTTCCGCATAATGACACATAATATCTATAGTTTTGTATGTTTGAAACTGAAATTTTAACATAAATTTTCTATTTATTTCATAAAATGTTTATGCAAAAATATTACTATCGCAAAATACATTTGCAATATATTATTGCATATTTTGATTATATTCGCCTTCAGCTAAGAACTCCATTTTATAAAACTTAAATCCGTTGAATAGTTATTTTTTTATAACGTAATGAATGCGATGCTCCGTTTGCTCCTCTTCTAATGGTACACTTGCTAATAGCGCAACACCTTCTTATCTAATCTATTATAGCAACAGGTGTAGCGATATGCACTTACCTTTCATGGTTTTGAATACGTCTACGATCAGAGTATCCAATGTATATAAATATATAACCCTCTATAGTAATTTTTCTAGAGCCCTAAACATCATGTATTGGATACCTTGAACCACTGTGCGTCGCCTTTTGCAAATCCTTACGTGTGATTAAATTTTTAAGAGCGACGGCAACAGAGATAATTCGCAGCGTTACATTCCCGTTGGTTTGAAGAGATTGAATTATGTAGTCTCTTCTACTCCCCCTTTGGTTGAACCAGCTCCATTCGAATCCTCATTTCACAAAAACGTGAGGACTTTTTTTTTGCGATGCGGATGCAATCGATGTAACTCGTCGGGTGTGTGAAATTTTCTCGAAAATATAAAACTCGTCGTAAACCATAGGCTCAAATATAATGTCGATTGAGTGATTTGAAACTTTAAAAAATTTAGATAACGTTTTATTTACGTAAAATACAGCTGTAGCATCGACTGATACCATTAGATCGATTGATAATGCAGTCACTTCAGACGTTTCGTCGCAAAAAATTTCTTATATTTTTTTATCTAAAGTCACTAAAAAAAAGTTTCCCAAGTTTCTCTGCTTTTTATTTATTGTCTCGGTGTCTGACACTTTTGCATCGAGTTTGAGTCAGCAAATGATTTTTTTTACAAACTTCTCATGAGGGAAAGGAAAGGAATTTTTCCAAGCTTCCAGACCATTTTCAAAGTTTTGTCTCATAAACTCATACTTATGTATTTTTTGTGCGTAACATGTCGTTTCTTGGGGAAATGAGTCTGATAAACAGCCACTACGACCACAGTATTAAACCCCAAGGTTGATTTGTTGGGTCATATTAGAGCTCGAATACTATGAGAAGGTCCAATGGCGTGTGAGAATGACACCTCAGGTTAAGAGAATATTCCTTTCTCCATGCTTCCTGCTGTTTCTCAGGAAGATCTGACAATCATTAAATCGCGAGGTTGGTTTCTTCTTTGTGATGCCCAGCAATGTCACTGGGATTCGAACCCAGGTTTCCTACTCAGAAGCCTAGGGGTCTACCCTCTGGGCTATCACAAACCATTATGAGTATAACAAGACTTTTAATTTCGAGAAGCGTTGGGGAAGGAGATAAGTTTTTTTTAGCACATATGGAGAATATATTCCATTCTCATAAAAGAAACAAAAAATAATTCATACCGTTAAGGGCCATGAATACATTTCGTGATTTGTCGCGGCAAGAAATTTTCTATCCCATGAACAAACCAGGCAGATATTTTTTCTGTCGCCTGTAAAACAAAAAATACCAAATTTCGAATCAAAACACATTGTATTGGTGAACAACTTAAAATAAAAAGGTAGTTCAATTAATTGCAGGAGTAAAAAAGGAAAATCGCTGAAAAATATCTAAGGAATAAAGGTAGCCTATACTGACGCATTCCAAAGAAGTTTTCGCTTATTAATGTATCGATTTTCCCGGCGAAAGGGCATATCTATCGACCCTCGCTGCTCTTGAGGAAACTGACACGGTCCAATATATCGGTCGAAACATTTTCCTTCGCGATATCCACCTTAATTAACGGTCTCCGGTTATCTCATCGTGACCCCATCCTGTGCTGATTATGTGAGTCTGAAGAGGAAGGGTGCGGGAATGCTGATCCAGGCGAAGGCGAGTGGGAGGAAGTGATGAAGAATGAATGGTGCCAACCCACGGAACTGGGTCTCTCTCCAAACATCAGAACCGAAACACGCGCATCTAATTTGACGCTGAAACAATCATACACTTTCATTCATTCTCTGCGGATATTCCATCGAATGAAATTTTCGGATAAACAAATGTACGAGGTTGACATTTTCTGGTGATGACAAAGAAAATGGACACACAAGTCCAAATACGTCAGCGGCTACGTAAACCCCGCAAGCCGCCGCAAGGGCGTGTGTGGCAGGGGGTGTGTTAGCCATGAATGCATTCCCACATGCACATATTAGATATGATTCACACACGGAAAGAAACTACATAGATGCAAACATTTCAATGACAGGAGAAGATACATGTCACGCGGGAACAACAATACCATTTAACATTTGATTTTTTTAATGCAAGATAATATACGTATCTGTACACTAGCTACACTACCTATTATCTCTGTGCATGTGGTCATATTTATATTGGTCTCTAATTTTAGCGTGGAAAAAATGACATTTTATATTTATCTGTTCGAAAACCAATCTCTCTGATTTTATGAGATCTGATATACAGGAGTACGTCGGGGCTTGTAATATATTTTTGACTGCTTCGCTGAAGTGACATTCTTGAAATCTGCGTAGCAAATTTAACCTGCGTACTACAACCTACGCTCAGCGAGTGGTTCCCAACCCGATTTCTCCTGTACGCTTGTTGCGTTGCTACGTTGGTAGTAGATACCTTTCACAAATGTAGCTGTTTCACCCTGATCTCGATCCAACTCCAACACTAATCCTGTCTCATGAGGGTCCCATAGACACACAAACACACACACATCTCGAGGCATATTCAATAGGTGGGGCCTAACTAGTAAATGGTAACAGCGCTCTTTCTCCGTCTCAACACTCTTCCCCAGTGCCCGTCTTATGGATCCAAACACGTGTGCAAATTGGTGAGAGACTTACAAAGCTACCGCGCAAAAGAAAAACGAAGACTGCCGCTGATGTGTGCAGGAGAAGAAGGAGAAAACCAAAAAGGGGGGGAAAAAAGATCCGTGTGCCACACCATGTGCTAAATGTAGTAACAGAGGTCTCCACGATGTTCGCTTCCCTCCGCATGTGCTTGCTTCGGTTTGGTGGAACAATGAGTTCACGTCATCTGAAACATTGCCTATTAGGTAATTGCAAATTTGTCACGATCGTTAAGAAAATGTACCATTAGGTTTAAATCTAAGTAACATTTTTCAATCATGAAGTGAAAAATTGACGGAATTTTTTCTAAACGTATCTACAAATTTGTTACTTTACTACTCATTATTTTCCCTTGAAATTACAGGATAATTTGCCATATATCTTCCTTGATCCTAAGCCTCAAATGTATCGAGAAACTCGGGAAAGGACTAGATAGATTACATTAAAGAAAAAAAACTTGAAATTATGAAAAATTATGCAAAATTGCAAGCTTCGTTAAAAATGGCATTGTCAGATCTCGCATGCTCTACCCGAAATGATGTGGTGTTACTTATTTTCGAGGAAAAAGTTCCGTAAACTCTATACATCATACACTTCCTGTGCGTATCTTTTTATTTTGGTAAAAGATTTTCTGTGATTTATCAAAAAATAAATTTCAAAAACTGGAATAAAAATATTGGAGTAAGAGAAACACTTGGTAATTCCAGACAAATTTAATTTTAGAAATACCAATAAATATGTGTGGAATTACCAAGTGCTTCTCTTACTCCAATATGCTGAGTAAATGCCATAAAGTTACGCCTGAGACAATAACTTTCTTCAACTGGAATAAGCGTTTTCGTTGACGTCTTAATAACAAATATAAGTTTTAAATAATACAAGTGCATGAAGCAGAATTTTACAGAACGCCATTAAGAATTGCACAGAACGCACTAAGGAATTCTACAGGAGGTTTAAAGAATTCTACAGAACGCTAAAAACAATTCTGCAGAACGTCTACGGAATTCTTGAAAAAGTGTTCCGATATTTCAAGGAACTATGCAAAATGTTCTAAGTATCCTATAGGTCTTTTATTAAGGGAGTTCTACAGACATTTTTTGCAGGTTTGTGACAAGGAGTAGAAAATATGAAGAAATACATAAAATACGGTAAGTGTTTCCTTCAAATGGACCACTTGTCTTTATGAATAAATCATAGAAATTTTTACAGCTATAACCATAAATAAATAGATATATGCAAACCAATATAATTATTCCTTCGACAAACACATTGAAGCCGCAAGTTATAAGACTGCTACGGATTCTAGTCGGTATCATAATAAAGATGCGGATACCAGTTTCTATCATTTTATTTACAGTATGACTGATTGTCTCGTTTTTACTTTTACACTCAAAATACCTTTACTTGGAACACATTCAAATTCACGCTTTTTTCAACCTTGTACTAAAATATTGCCAAGAAACCACCGAGCTTAAGATGGATTTCAAAAGAATTCACTTTATGAAATTTAACTGTCAGGATGTCATTGACATTGCTAGACACAGTAATGTAAATCAATTTTTAAGCAACTAATTTATACAATCTGGTTCCATTTAAATAAAAATGTAACGATTTTTAAGCTGTAATAAAAGCTGAAAAAATCGAAAAATTACCTCCGATGGTTTTTATGGATAAACACGCAAAAAAATTTCACATCTGAAAAATAATTTCAAATCTGATACTAACAAGCATATGAGAGAAAAAGTGGATTGCAGATCTTAATTTACCCTATAATTAAATACTTAAATGATTCATTTTCTAGGATTTCCTGTTTTATTATTAATAGGATGATAAGGAAATATGTAAAATAGGGGATTAGACAAAACTAGGTATTTAGTGAGAAATTTAAAAATTGAAATGATGATGAAAAAATTTTATGATCACAAAAATCAGTGTATTTTATAATTATTTCTGTTACGAAACACATTATGACGTCACAACATGTCCGGGAGCGTTTCTAAATGCCGATAAATTTACTTCCCGTGGAAATATATAAACAGAGGGATGTCTTTCGACCAATAACGACTTTACACGCAATTTATTGTTGCTTCTGCTACTTCACTTCGATCTCGATTTTACCAATAGCTGATTTTAAGCAACGATATATGGAAGTAATTGTATGTCTGTTGTATCTAGATAACTCCAAGGAAAGGGATAAATAACACATTATGACACAATTTTCGCAATACCAATTGTCTTCCATTCTAGTAAAGTACCGTATAAAGGACACTCCACTATACTGTAATATTTCGGGTAAGATTACAGAAATAATTATAATAATAATCAAAATATTATATTACTAAAGATTTATTGCTATAATATGTGATTTTTACAGTCGAAAAGTGACAACTGTGTTAAATATTATTCGTCGTTTGAACCCAGAAATTCACTGTCGCTCCTGCTTAAATTAATTACAAAAAATATTATTACGCAACAGTTTATTATTCAAAACCAATACTCGCCCCATAAAACACAGATTGATTTTATATAAAATTTTTGAGTGAAAATAGTGCATCTTAAGACAGGCTAATACGAAAGATATGTGTAAACCCTAACGCAAAATTTTATAAAATAACGTCAGCGGTCCGTTGTCTATCGAAAGATGATAACAAAAACGAAAGAGACTCACCACTACATGAGAAGTGTTCGAAATGAAACTTGAGATCTTTATAGAATCAAATAAAAATGAAAGAAAACTATCGTGTATTTTAACGGGGCTTCCCTCCTTTTTCCTCTGCGATTAATGTTCCGTTGAAGTTTGCCTGTTGGCGCGTGAGGACATTTATTCCAACTAATCCATTGCACAAACTACTCCATCGTAAAATAAATCCGTATCACTTTAAACACGAACTAATTGTCCACCAATGGGATTTAACGAAGTGGAGCTTTGCGATATCCGATCGAAAGGATTGGTTCTTTTTGTGGGATGAACACAACCAAGGACATATTCCCGTACGCTTCCCTCCTAAGATGTTTTCCCAAGTGTCCAATTTCAAGTGATCCTGCTTAGGCACTGCAATAAGCGGACAGGGAGGGAGCACACGCCTATCCCGACCTTGACAGTGCTGTTACTGTTCGACTCGACGGACACATCGGGTTACCTCAGCCGCAATTTTCCGCTATAAAAGGAGTCCCAGGGAGCATCTCAGGACACCAGTCTTCGAGAAGCCGTCTCCTGCATCTCAACTCTTTCAGTCTCGCTGCCTTCACACCTACACGGACAACATGCACTCCAAAATGGTGAGCAGTAGCATTAGGTACCTTTATTATTATTGCTATCGTATAATTGGGAAAGGCTACTTCTTCACGCTCGTCTGCAAAATAAGGCTACCTTCATCCACCCGGAAGGGGACGGTGAGGAGACTGGTCACAATGGTCACTCCTTTGGTGACGGTTAACTTTATCCGCCGGTTAGTTGGTTGTCATGAATCTCCGAGGAAGGGAAAAGACTTGTCTTAGATGAGGGACAGATACGTCTTCCATGCGTATTCACGAGGAGCTTTGTTGTAGAATTTTGCATTTGTTACCACATTAGATGACTAGAATATGATTTGTCCGATTCGCTGCTAAGATAAATGCTGTTTTTCAAATCGCACATTTTAAGTTCATTCTAGTAGGAACAATTTCGCCATTAAAACAATCTTCCAAGTTCTGCTTGGTATCATCAGTGCAAAAATTAATTACCACGTGCTCCGGTGAAGCAGCATATTTACAAAAAAATCCGTCCAGGAAAATTTTGAGCCAGATGTATATATTTCAACTCATCGATAAATAGTAGAGGCATCAAGGATGATTATTCATCATTTTTACTCAGGCAAAACGCAGCAATCACATTCATTGATTTCCATCATTTCATAGCGCGGAAGTATTTTAGAATTTTTTTATTTTATTAATTTTGTGTTACGTAAGAGCGAGCGTATTTTTACTGAGATCTAAGTCAAAGTGAACCGTGGTTGTACTAAATCGTCTGGGACATTTATAATAATTCTACGATTTTTTAAAGAATTCATGCAAGGAGCCATGCAAATTAACCATATAATTATATTGACATCACGACTTATTACTGTTAGGAGTTAAAAGCATCAGGGTTATACTCGTAATGATTGCTTATGGGTATAAACCTCAATACACTTATGCAAGGAATCATCAATCTTTTCTCAGAAAAGAGTCACTAATTAAATATATTAAATGTATAATCCCATAACATGAAATGGTGAGGGTCCTCTTATGCTCCTCTCTTCCGATCTGTCTAATTAACTGTTTTGTCCATATGTTATACATTATATTATTTTCGCTCATAATTTGACTTATTCTTTCATTTCTCTCATATGTCTCTTGTTAAATACTTCCTTTATTTAAATATACACATTTAAAAGATTTTACTAGTTTCATACTCCCTCATTCCTATAAATTTTAGGGATATTGGAATGATTTACTTTATAAAATACAGAACTTTCCGCTAATACCACGCCACTAATCAATACTTGGGAAATTACATTTACGTTCGTGGATTGGCACCCTAAAACATCGAGACAGGACATGGATGACGGAGAAATAGTTTATACCTCTAAACTTGTATTTAATGTCAATAAATTTATTTTTCTTTCTTAGAATGGTGCATTCGATAATAAAGTCTACCAAACACGGCGGAAACGAAGATAAGTTGGAATAACATTTGCACATTCAATTTTTTCTTTCTCTTTTCTCTTAAGAGTCAAATTTTTTATTTTCATTTGATTGTTCTCCGCTCTCATTCTTTGATCGCTCCAAAGGATGGAGTTTTTTTAATATTCGTTCCTCTCCACGCTCTGGAATATATTCGAGGAGAAAATCTGCGTGCGCGCATAATTTAATATCGACAATTTGAAGGCTGCATCTCTTTCGAGTTGCCATCGCGTGGTATGCTGTCTCTCGGAAATGGTTTTTCTCCCTCATTCTCGCAGGCGTCTTCAGTTCGAGAGAGGTCGACCTGAGAAAAAAAAAACCCCTGCGAGAACCAGGAGAGAAACTTTCGTCAAGAGAGAGAACACACTACGCGGTGGAAATGCAGCTTCCATCACATAGACACCGCGAAAGCCTTCGCACCAATTTTTCATATCGATGTTTCGAATGTTTGTCGCGTAATGATTCCCAGTCCCGACCGTTCTCTCCCGCAGAGCGTTCTCTTCGTCCTCGCCCTCGTGGTTGCCATGGCGTCCTCCGCCCCCAAGCCGAGGACCGTGTACTCGTCACCCCTGGCGGCCGTCACCTACACCTCGCCCGGAGGAATCGCTTACCACGCCCCGGCTGCCATCGTCTACCCCGTCCTCGACTCAAACTCGCCGGTAAGAGGCAACGCGCGTCGAACGGATTCCCGGAAAGAAGTGCCAAGCGCTCCTCCTCCTCCGCGAAGAGTCGTCTCGGACGAATGAACGAAAGCAGCTACTCGAAGCGCTCTGAAAACGTCAAATGTTTTTTTCTTTTCTTTTGAATGGCGCCCGCTCATTCAAAATACCTTGAAATATCCCATCGGTGCATGAATTTAACGCAAAAAAAAAACATTCTTCACCGTAAGAAATTTTCTTACATCGACAGACTGTTTTATAAACATATTTTCAGCGCCCTAAGTGCGTGAACTACTCCTTGGTACGTGTGCCCTATCCCTGCGTCATGTGTGCATATTAAGCATGGAACAACTCCAAAACCAATTTTCCGTGCTGATTTCAGTGACTGTTTCATATTGAGTACTCCTAATAATAAGTACAATTCTCTACAAATTAATTCGTATGTAATCATCAGGTCGTTTTGACATTCCCCGAACTTCTCAAAATGTCAAAACTTAGTGTCGCCAGTAAAAGTTTCAAGCGTACAGACGAGCAGTACCGCTAGACAATTACACACAAACATTAGCATAACGAATAGAGAATATCTCCTAATCAGGAACAGGAAGTGACCATTCTCAGATTCAACCTCTTAATAAATACGAGTCAGTCAGTACCCGTATATAGTCGGTATTCTTACAAACATTCAGCAGATAAAGATTCAGCAGATATTGAGAAGCACGAATAAAAATGCCAAAACTTTGGCCACTTGAGGCGTCCTTTTGAATTCTTTGCTAACTTATTTTTCAGGGATGGTTTTTTTAATTAACTTTTATTAACTTTTATATTTCCACAAATCTATAAGTTAATAAAAGTTAATTAAAAAACCATCCCTTATCATGGATTTCCACCAAGTGACGGCTTCCACAGTGAACTTTGCTATTTTTCAGGCTTTGAACACACGTCAAAAGGTTAGACGGTCTCTGAATTACAGAGGCAAGTCAATGATTAGGGACTCTCATCACTATAAACTAAAAGAGAACCTATATATCGATCAAAGAAAGTATTTAATAAATGATAAACAGTGTGAATAATTCCTAACCAATTAAAATCAAAAAGGAACACATTACCAACTGAAAGATGTGTTGTGTTATTCACAACTCAGAATGATGTTGTTTGCAACATAAAATGGTCTAATTTCTTTCAAGGAGGTCCATTTAACAATTTACCACGTTTACTCTCGACTGATTTGCGTTGCAAAAATCTTCAAACAGGTCTGGTCATAATTTAAGCAAGACATCAGAAAATTAATCTGCACTTTTTTTCTCTTCTGTGTTAGATTCTCAAGGACCAGAACTGCCCAGGATGCCCCGAGTTGGGAGAAGGTTTGGCCGCTTCTTTGGTCACCGCCACGCCGACATACTACATCTGAGCAAGACTCGTGCCACCCCTCAACCGGACACCGCCTCCTGACATCTGAATAAAGATCTGGATATTCTCTTCTCTCTTCCACTCCCATCTTCCTTCGATAAAAAAATCTTCTCTTCAACTTCAGATAACTGATTTTTCATCCCACAGAAACTTTAAAAAAATTGTACTCTATGAAATAAAAGCACATTGAAGAAAACATTGACTTTAATTAAATCCAGCCTTCATCAAAGAACAAATTTTTAAAAATTAATTCGCCACGAATAAGAAAACAGATTATGGAACGCAAAGAAAGAGATTTTAAAATGAAAAGCAAATCAATTACAATTCTAAGGTAATAGAAGATTCATGAGAATCGTCTAATATACACAGAAAAAGGAGAAAATTAGTTGGAGTAGGTTTTTAAGAGTCTGGTATGCATGAAGATATTTTCAACTTATTTTATTGAAAACTTGATATTCAAACTAGTATATATAGGAAATTTGTTACTATTATACTAATGAAACAAATGTTTGACTTATAATTGATAAAAATGTTTACAAGAATCAACTGTAATCACACAAAGGGGTAACCAGAAAATGAAAACCAATTTATGTAGTCTTATTACTCCAGGTATTTGAAATTAAGATGTTTTCGCCATCCCAATTTTGGATTATCTTTAGATTAAGTATAAAAAATGATATACACGTTGATCAACTTCATGTTATATGAGTTTTAGACAATTTTGGTTAACCTTTACAGGGAATAACTTCTATGAAATTAAAAAAAGCAATTCTGCTGATAGAATAATTAAAAATGAAGATGATTTAAAATATTTTCCATTGTCATTAAAAAAAATAAGGGTAGCCATATGGATATCCGCTTGTAGTAAATAAATAATAACAACAAGGATTAATATATTGTAAAACAGGTTGAAAATTAACGATCAAAATGACTATTCATTGTAAATTTTATAATTCCTGGTTACTTTGATTAAGCGAAGCCTGAAAGCGTTACATTTATAAACATTTAAAATAAAATATTTTATTTTTACATTCGATTATATAAATATGTATTATTCAGGGGAGAAATTTTAAAAATTGCTTAATCTTCGTATCGACTTCGAATAAAACAAGGTTGTAAGATGATGCATATTGTTTGGCAGGATAGATAAAATGTCTAATTCATAAAAAAGATCGGTTTCGGATCCTGAATCCAGAAAAGTATGAACTTCAAACGTTTCTGTTCTTAAAATGTTTTTTTTTAATCATTTTTCGGAGATTTATTTACGTGCAGAAAAACTTTTATATTTAATGGATGAGTCGATGAAAGTAACTTACCAAGAACACATAGGTATAACCTGCTTATAACACATTTATTTATTTTTCAATCGCCCACAAACATCACAAATAGGCCAATTACAGTGGGCGCTATAGAATTTTTAATAACAAGTACGAGACAAACACATCCCATGTCCTAAGTGGAGATTGAAAAATCCACCCAGTCGGGATTACGAACCCGCGACCTCCGGGTTTGGCAGACGAGGACGTCTCACCCCGCGCCGCCACCGAGGACGGCTATTGATATGCAGGGGAACATAAAAAGTTTTTCCTGTTCCTCGAAGCCAAAAATTCTTTTAGGTTTAATTTGCATAGTTAATTCATCTTTAATCACGAATTGGAAGACCCTGGATCCGACTTAATCTAGGTCCTTGACCGTAGCTGATGTCTCAGGACAACTTTTCGTTTTAACCGACGACTCGAGTGACGTAAGTCGATTGCACATGCGGTGTTAATCCTTTATCCGCGATATCATTTTCGATGCTCGCACTGGAAACATCCCGTATTTTTCACGCGATCTTATCAGATCGTCACGCGCGGATGTGCATTCCACAAAGGAACGCGCTCCGGAAATGGGGGGGGTTTTCTCTCTCTCTCTCGTTCTCATCAGTGCGCGTCCCGTCATTTGTTCTCGCCCGGGCCGAGAGGAGAGTCACACGGTGATCATTCGCTGACGCAGCTGTGTTGGGCGATGTGGCAAGCGCGTGTGGGAACTGTCCTGTCCAGCCACCGTGCGCCCGCTACCGAC
>WURS02455462.1:0-13921 GCA_011762765.2 Rhinocypha anisoptera
CCCATCTGGACAAACACAACATCCATGCCCTGGGCGGGATTCGAACCCACGACCTTTGGGTTAGTCGGCGAGCACGCTACCCACCAGGCTAACCCGGTCGGCATTAGTACTAGATGAGCTCTGCCCCTAGGTACCTATCAAACCAACCTTAGGGTTGAAAACTGTGATTTGTTTTTAAAAATTGGAAATCACTAATCTACTTGGATTATTTTACCTCACAATCTCATTTTAGAGGACTGCAAAAAAATGTCATTACGCTACTAACATAAATTAGGGGTTCAATGATTCTTTGGTTAATTTTAAATGCATGAACTTGCATTACCTGACAAATCTTCCTTTTTTTACTCAAAGGACCCCCCAGGCACCTTCCACTTCTTCCAGTTTCACTTTCATCTTCCTGAGTACCACCTCCATCATCTTCCTCCTCACCAGGAGATGACATTCTATGCCTGCTTTCATAACTTTCTCTTACTAATGAAAGTCCTTTTATCTCAAGGGCTTCAGCCACTGCCAGAACTCCTTCCATCTCTACTTCAGCAACCTAGTTTGGAAAAAGATTTGTTCCAAAAATCCAAGCAACCAAGGTAATGGTATGCACTGAGATATATTGATTACCTTTGCAGCAATTAACATATTTGCATTAATACAATTGAGATAAAATTGAAAGGAAATATATTACCCTTCATTTCAAACTAGGAAATGTGCATTAAAAATGCTTAACATAAATGTGGATTTGAAAAAGTAATGTAACCGTACAAAATGAAAAATATATCCATAAGCACACAAAAAATCAAATATATTAAAAGATTACACTGAACAGTAGTATCCCATATATATAGTATTAACCCATTAATTAAAAATATAGACTAGTTGGAAAGTGAAAAAATGTCATTCACAGCTACTAAGCACACTAAATTGTTTTTCTAGGCAAACATTTGCACCAGTCTTCAATACCTACAATCTGCCTATTTTTGACTATTTCATTTCCATGTCAATCATGGGATTGAGTTATGAGGCTATGCCTCAGCCACCAAACCCCTGTTGATCATGCAAAAAAGATGGTCACATCATCTCCCAACCCAGGGTGCATTGGAAACTCGCTTTTTATTCAACATAAGATAATGATGCTAAGGTATTTTCTTTTTATGTACAAATGTCTGTTCCATGTAAATGAAAATCTTAGTTCCTTTGACATGAGGGGTAAAACCCATCTCCATCACCAGGATAACTGGGCTGTTCCCCTGGGTTGGCTGACAATAACCAATCATTATTTTAAAGTTTTAAAACTTTATATTTTGAAGTTATTGCCACTACAGGCAAAAAATGTCGGCATGGAAAGGTTTAAAAAGGTCTTGTAGGCATGGATACTAGCCAAAGCATTTTTTCCATAAATAAATTTCTTAAATAAAACAATGATGTTAACCTTTGATTTTTCAACTTTGTGTTGTGTGTATTTTTTCTATGCATACTTTCTTTATTTGTGTTATCATGTTACGTATTATTGCACAAACAAAAAATAAACTAGTTTGTTAGTTTTAACCGTTTTAACTAGACGTTATAAATGGAAAGTAATGCTGACAAATTATGGGAATAAAGAGTCAAATCTGGTGAAATGTTTACTCTATGACAAATCATGGCGAGTAATTGTGGCTTACCTCAATTTCTCCACTGTACATAAAATTAACAACAGATTTCAAAGCATTATACTTAAGTCCATTTAAGATTATAATTGGGTTTTGTTCCCTATGATGCAAGAAGAGTTCCTGAAAGTAGAAATTTTAAAATTAAGGCACAAACAAATTATGAATTTATGTACCAAAACCAGTCTTCAATAACATTGACGCGCACATATCAAAATTAAGTAAAAGTCCGCTAACAGTAACAAAATTTTATCTTTAAAACCTTTTCAAAGAGAAAATAAAAAAATAAAATCGACGTTTACCAACTTTGGTTCCATAATAGCTTACCTGAAAATAGGGACTACAGGCAGAAAGTATTATTCGATGAACTTTTAAAAATTTTCCCTCACAGGAAAGAGTGACATCCACTAGCCTTTCGTTTGCGAGTTGTTCCAAAAATACCTAAATTCAGAACGTAAACACAACTAAGTTATCTCGTACAGCAAATTTTATACATTGATACAATTTTTCTATACATTACCTGAAGCAAATTGTTATTATGATTGTTCCACCTCAAGTTAAATATCTGACGAGTAGTCGTAGCAGTCTTAGTGGCCTTAGTATTCATATTCACTATTAACTTTGTGGAAGACTGCCTGTAATATGAAAATATATATAAATATAAAATGTAGTCAAACAACGAAAACACTCAACATCAATTTCTTAGGACATTCTTTCTTTCAAACATATATTAATAGCAAATAATTATTTGGGGGCCTAGTCTCCCGTTTTTAAGGTAAAAAAGGGACACAAACAGAAAACATAACATTATAAAGAAAACAATAGGCATCATTGTCCAACAATGCAAAAAACGATAACGTGCAGAATGGCGAAAAAAAATTCCGAGTGCATGTAGTAAACTATATAATCCTTTTTTTCTTGATTGCGCCAATCAAAATGCTCATGAAGGTTTTTAATAATAATAAGATAAACTTAATTTTGAAGCATGGATACAACAATGGCGATGCAGTCGATAACGACTTACAGCAGATGAGACGGTAAATTTACCTTAACTTAAAACATTTAATGGGACTGCATAATATTCATTGATTTATATATGTGGACTTACTATAACGTTTTACTAAATACCAAATCCGAAATGTTAATTTATATTAAATCACAAATTGCAAAATTCTTTCACGAAATTATCTATTTAAAGATTAACTTAATACGGGTTAAATCAGGTTAAATTATATCGAGAAATATGCACTGTAGTAAGAATGTTCGTTACTATTCATGCAAACACAGTACATACTCAACATTAAACTAACTGCCTCAAACTTCAACCAAAAGACTTCAACTGAAATTGCACCCTTTCCCTCTATCATACGGATAACAAGGTAACAATCGAAAGCTAAAAAGTGCCACCGGTGCCACCTGTGCTCGAGTTGATAACGTCAGTTTGCAAACGTCGTGCCGCGTAACTTGCTTTAAGGTCCGTAGTTGTGAGCCACTGTTGTATACGTACGAGTGCTTATGTTTGCTTCTAAAGTATATTACAATACAACCGAGAATGGTGAAAGCTATCATAGGACGTCAGTATTCATTAGGCCATTTAGTTATGATAAACTCTGTGGTTTGCGGTCTTGAAGTTGCGGCAAGTGTAGCTTACACCTACCTACCACCCCTGCTCTTAAAGGCAGGTTTCTGTGCAGCTAGTACTGGCTTTATTCTTGGTATTGGTATGTACAGCAAATAATAATAAATTTTTCGTCCTTCACTTAAGTTGGTTTTATTTGTATGCATTTTGAATTTTTCACAGGGCCTTTAATAGCTCTAATAACTGTTCCTATATTGGGCCGTTTGGCGGACAAATCCCGATGCAACTTGGGTAGACGACGACCATTAATTTTCATATTTGCAAGTGTACTTTCTTCGTCACTCATTGTCATAATTATCGGACAAAAGCTGGTGAAACAATCAGGCGAAGATAGATCATTCACAAAGATAGGGTACGTATGATCCATGGATTATTGGTTGTTTCTACCAGTAAAAAGCTGTTACCCATTTTAAATTAATTGTGCACCGTAATACTTAGTTTACAATTCCTTCCTCGTGATTTTTTATTCGAATCATAGCTACCTTATCTTTACTCCACTTAATGGGCTAATTTTTTCCCAAAATGGGGTTACAATTCCATCATTAAAAATTTTAAAAATAAAACTCAAGAATATCTTAACTCAACAAGACATATACAATGTTGAAGAATTTCAACAGCTATGTTCAAAATTGCAGCCTACTGCCAAGTTAACCTTAAGCAATTCTAAATGTTAACTTTAAGCTAAATTTTGTTTTTTTTCTCGTATGTTTCTCGTTTTTTCTTTACTTGTATGTTTGTTTTTCCATGTTTAAATCTTTTCATGTATTGCCTTATTGACGATGTCTTGTTACCTGCAACCACTTGGATGAATAAAAATGACTATGACTATGATATAATAATACTTATAGTTGGATATTGTTGTTTAACGTACATGTACAGCTAGACAGTGTCAGGTGGCACATTTATCGTTAATATCACAAGAATCAAGTCACGAATAAGCTATTATACACCAAATAGAGAGTAAATTAATCATATGTACAGTCCTGCATCGGTCCGCCCAAAATCACGCACTGTCCAGCAACATACCAAGTCCAAAATAAGGCACCGTCCTGTTGTGAAGTGAACCATCATGCACTTAGAGTCCTCTCATGCCTCACATGCCGTCCCCATCACTTGCCCTTCTCAAATTCTGAAAAATCTCAGTGCCAACCATTTCAATATATATAAACATCCTAAGATCAAAAAAAGAAAGGCAAATACATGTAATGACATTTGAAGGATTATGCTTCCAGATCAAGCATCAGTATTAACATTACATATGAAGTGGAATGACATGAAAGTATAATAAGGAAAACAGAAGATTATTTCATTGAAGGACAATTTGACTTTAAAAGAAACAGATGGCCAAGAAAAGCAATCATTACAATATAATGTCCTGGGGAATGATCAAGTCAATGAATCTCACCCTTTGAGAGGTTAGTTACAACTGCCTCTTTTTTTTTCAAGGTGTTGTTTCAAGTATGGTCAGCACTAAAATCAGGCTCTTCAGACTGGGGGGAAGGGTATACAAGGATGGGAATGTAAGGGTAGGGTGAAGTTTAGGCTCATAAGAGCCTACAAAATTATGTTTCAACTAGTGAAACCAGTTTTTAATCACTGCCTCCTTGCTTAGGAGTTGTTTCCCTTTAATCGTGAAACAGGAGAAAGCTGTGCATACATTGTAGATTTGTGAAAGAGCAGAAGGCTGTGAATAAATTGTACATACATTACAACTCAAAATAAAACAAGTTTTTGCATTTATAGACCTGGAAAATGTTTTTGGCAAGCACAGTATCTTAAATTACATTAGAATGAACTATGATGGTAAAAAATGAATATTCTTTATAGGTAGTGGGTGCAGTCAATGCAGAGAGGCTAAACAGATAAAGCAGTAAGGCTGGGATATTCACTATCCAGGTTGATCATTAATGTGAGCATTGAAAAGATTTTAGAGAAAATGAAGTAGATGAAAATAAATGATTCAATTATCAGAAAAGACAATTCAGATTATCCTAAAAGGGCAATTGCTTGCATGAAAAAAGGAATGAAAATTGCCACCTGAATGTAAAGAAAACTCAAGTAATATCTAAAGCCATAGTTGTGAAAATAACATTCATTTAAAATTAAATAAGGGCTCAATCAGACTGATGAAAGATTTTTGCCATATAAGCAGCAACTTCACCAGTAATCGAGGAAGCAATAGCTGCTTAATGAGAGAATAGTCTTAAGTACATTTAAACATATGTGAGGCACTGACATAACAGCTGTAGAGATTAGAAGATTTGGTTATACTGAAGTATGTTGAAAGTGAAGTGGTTAGACCAAATAATGAATGGAGAAATACTCTGAAGAACTGATGAGAAGAAAAGCTTAAGAACTTTCCTTACTTGCCAAAAGTAGGGGAAGCTAATAGGATGTATCATAAGGACATGTATATTTAATGAAAACTATATTGTAAGTGATTGTCAAAATGGAAGAAAAGCAGTGCTTGCAAGAAACAGACGATGGAAAATGTTAGATTTAGAAACTAAGGTGCCTTAAAAGAACAGCAATGTGGCACAATAGCTAGAAAAGTTGTTACAAATCAATGTCAGGTTGAATGTTCAAGATGATAATGATAAAGTGTTTAAAAATTCACCAGCAAATTTCAAAATGTGTCTGCAATGCAAATATTGAAAATGGAATAATGGTATCATGCATATTATTTCAAAAAGGATTTTTTGTGACAACTATTTAAATACATATTTATCTAATATAAATAGCCGGCCTAGGTGGCAATGGGGTAACGTCCTTCTTTGCCAACCTGGAGGTCGCAGGTGCGAATCCCAATCAGGCTGATTTTTCTATCTCCACCTAGGGCATGGATGTGTGTGTTTCGTCATTGTTAATAAAACTGTTACGGTGTCCACTGTAATTGGCTTTTGGTGCTAATTT
This sequence comes from Rhinocypha anisoptera, assembly GCA_011762765.2. NCBI lineage: Eukaryota > Metazoa > Arthropoda > Insecta > Odonata > Chlorocyphidae > Rhinocypha > Rhinocypha anisoptera. The sequence goes on from WURS02455462.1 coordinate 6,193, forward strand.
TGTGGGATTGTAAAATAAAAATAAATAAATAAATTTAAGACCTTGAGGCATTCTATTCTTTCGATAGAAGTCTTTCATGGAATTAAAATATTTACTCATTTATAGCTTTTCTTAATGCTTAACACATTTGGAAAATAGTTATGGTTGAAAAAATATTTTTCATTCGCTTCATAGTTTGAAATATATATTATCCGGATATTAGCAATGTCAAAGAATGATAGTAACTTCATTTGTATTAAAGAGTTCTGTTTCAATGTACAACTTAAGGATTATTAATTTACTTAGTAGAAATGTAATGACAAAACTCAGCATACAATTTCTCTCTTATATTGTTGTTCCTCAATTAAATGAAGAAAATGGGATTACCTTATAGCACTAATAGTTTATGCGGCTACATGTAGCATGTAATTTTATAGTTTGTAGCACTGTAATTTAAAAGATTTGGACATGGAACCGATGAATACAGTATGCAGTTCACTCTCTCTAATGAATTATTCAGTTGTATCTCTCATGAGATTTATTTATTTATTTTACAATTGCCCACACACAGCACTAAATGGCCAATTACAGTGGACATTGTACAAATTTTTATAATAATGAGTGAACTTAGGTGGAGACAGAAAAATGCACCTAGTCCGGATTCGAACCCGCGACCTACATGTTGTTAGTAAGGACATTACCCCCCTGCCGCTGAGGTCGACGAATAGATCTTATTGCAGAATGTGGCATATCTCAATAAGTTACATAAAACGAAGCATATAAATTGTCCGTTATTATGAAACTGATAAATGGTTTTGTTATTGAGAAAAGGAATAATGTACTCCGTATTATTCCACTTGATTTTTAATCTGGTACAACTAGTTTCAACGCTACGGCGTCATCATCAGATTTTGTTATTATTTTCACTATTCTTTTCGTTGCACATCTTAGTCGAAAATGCCATTTTTCTTTTTTAGGAATTATTATTTGAAAATAGTTTTTGGTCCTGGAGGTGAACTTTTTCCATATTATATACTAAAAATACATATTTAAAATATTTTAATTCGTCTTAACCAATGTCTACTAAGCTCTATAACACTCTAGAAGGCATTGCTTTTACATTATAACTTTCAAATTTTCATTACTGGGCCTCAATGGACCCAACCGTCTCAACGAACGTAGTAGTGAGGCGATGAAGGTAGAGATGGCGGTAAGTGTTCACGTTTGAAATGCGACCACAGCGCCATAATTCCATGAAAGCAGTTGGATAGTTTTGTTCGGGAAGTACTCATCGTTACTCGTGCTAAAGTTTCAAACTCGTTTGGTGTGGTTGTGGGGATGCACGTGAATCAGGTTGTTATAGTGAATATTATCGCGTGTTAGTCGGTCATAGCTCTGGTTCTAAACGGTTTTGAGGAAACCTCTTCATCCGAGGGCACTCTGCTCTGTGCAACAAGTGGAGTATTACGCCTAGTTTTGTCTAGTTCGTTATAAACTTGTTTACTTTGTGAGAGAACAGGTTGTTCTGAAGTGTTGGTGTCAGATCGCAGCCTCTTCGGTCTGACCGTATGAATCTTTGAATGTGTCAATTGACAGTATCCGCTGAGTATTTTAGCTGATAAAATGTCAAAGTTTAACAACGCCAACATGTTGTGCATGAACTCGACTCGGGAAGGTTTGTTGTGTATTCCTGACGAAAGAATAGGAACTTTGATCAAGAAGGAGCCCATCACCGCGGAGTATCATGTGGAACATACGCCGTTTGCAAGGTAAATCAGATCATTTCTCTTCTTTCTCTCAGTAATTCTAACCATTCAGTAATGTGGATGGAATCTTGCTTTCACTTCGTGATTGTTCCATTAGTTTGGTGTTCCGGAAGTTTTAATACTTCTATGCAAATCTTACTAGTTATGCCACTCTCACCGTCTATGTAAATATTTTCGTTGTAAGAAGGATATTAAGAATTAGTTTTAAACATTTTCAAATGTTTATCATAATTCCGGCTCACTTTAACTATGCTTTCTGAAATGTGTTTAACCGTTTGGCTAATGAGTATTCATAACTTTTTGAAACTTCTACTGATCTTTCATCTTTATATCAGATTTAGCCTTTACGGCCACCCAGACGCGAAAATGTTTTGCATACCCCGAAATCAACAGTTGCCTCGTTAATTCTGCCGATTCAATGAGAAGGATTGGCTCGCGACATAGCTTTGTCCTTTTTTTTGTTTCCCAGCTGCGATGAGTCATGCAGAATACTGTTATGATTTTCGGTTAGCAATAGAGGTTGCTGGTAACTCTCTCTTCATTTTCAAACTTTGGACGAGGGGCATTAATTACCTTTTTTCTTATTTTTGTTTGGTGGTTGTGGTTATGCAAACTTAACGTTATCAGTTTATTTTGAAGGGTGATATCTGTTTTCTCATATTTAAACGGACGTAATCCGAAAGACACATCAGTATTTTTTCTGTTTCGCATGTTTTGGTCTAAACATTTTCAGTCACTAAGTTTAGTTATGAAGTATTTTTGTTGACGTTTGTTACATTTGGACATTTAACGTCTTTATCAATTATTAGTTATGTTGAAATGATTAAAAAGACTTAACTATTAATGGCTTTTAATTATTCTCAATAGATACCTTAGAATAGGCAACGTAATAAATAAGTTGTTGTTTTTATGCTTATGCCAAACAAAAGTTTGAGGTTTCATAAATTGTGTGCTATGTCTTCCCTAATGTTTGAAAATGCCTTGCACATCCCGATCTTTTTCTGAGTGTATATAGCTCTCTGTTTATTATAAACATTTATGTTTGCAAGGCTTTGTGGTCAAACATGGAAGTTATCGCATGGAAATGTGTTTGTTGTGGAATTAGTGGTTGATTTTCGAAGTTTCCGTTGCACCTAGGCGATGCTCAAAACTGGAGAGGAGAAAGAGTAACGAAACAAACATCTCGTCGACATTCCTTGTAATCATGCTGTCATGACGGGCCCAGTGGCTTTCGGTTCAAGAGGAAATAGTCTTTACAATGAAATCACAAAAAGGGGTCGAGACGTCGCGCAAAATTCCTTCCGTTTCCCAGATTCTGAAGGCATGCCACATCATAACGTTGGTGTGAGTGAACGGAGGGTCTTCTCAGTTAACCGCCGGATGAGTGCGTGCATGACACAGAACGATGAAGAGAATATAGTTCAGTGCATGAAAAAAAGCAAACCTCCTTATGTCGCGTGAACAGGGAACGATGTAAAAGCGTTGTCTTGTGAAAGCGTTTTAACAAAATCGCATTTTTCCCCGGTAAGTTAAGGTTTTCATTAATATGGTAATTCTTCCTTTTTCTTTGGGGAATGTAAAATTAGCGGAGTCGACTTGTGAATGTTTACTACGTATATTGCGTTCTCTTTTTTCGTCGGAGGTTACTTTTAGGCTCGTCAAAGTCCCGAATCTCGCCAGTTTCACTGAGACGGGACGATACATCAGAATTACATTGTAAAGACGAAGAGAAACCGTAATTTCGCCGTTGTGACGGGCCCCCATCACATAAGCGGCTAGCATAACACAGTTTTAGTAGTTTTGATTGACAGTCGAACCAGACGTAGTTGTTATTACTTGTATGGTGAAAATTATCTTTCCGGGTGTTTACCGCGTTTTGTTTCAGGTGAAAGATAACTTTCATCAAATAGATCCCGCGAAAGTCTTGGTGCCTTTTATTATACGTTCGAACCTCTACCCACGCCCTTAGCATATCAAAGAATGATGAATCTGGTTGAAACGATGGTGTGGTCGTTGTAACTGTAACTAAATTAAACTGAGTGCCTGATTGTTTGTAAGCACAAACTAATATCCTGTATGGCTGACGACGGTAAGGCAAAGAAGAATCGGCAGTTTCTGGCATTGAAGAATGCAGATATAAGCAACCTCTCGGTAGCCATGGCGTCAAGGGGAGAAAAACGATGGAGGTCCTTCAGTGCCCAGTGTTCAGTGCCCCGTCTTGCTTTGAGTATCTTTCCTCGGATCGGTATCAATCGGAGTGTATCGTTCATTTTCCCAGTTTTTACTATTACCGCGTTGACGAAGTACCTCTTAATGTTTTATTGCTGCAGACATGAACGAAATTTTACTGGTGCCCAAAATAAGTGTTGATTGCATTTAATCCATGAGCGATAGATCTGAATGGAACACTAGGCTTTTCGGTTCAGCCGTGTTTTCGGTACTTTTAATGTTGTGAAGTTTTGGTTCTTACAAGCCCTTTTTTGTCTTTGACAACAGTGTCAATGTCATTACTTTGTGAGCAAAATTCGTGTAGTCTTTCAATCCTGTTATAGTGTATGCTGACGAAAAGTCGTCTTGCACCAATAACGCATCGTGCGATACCGATTGCTCGTTTTTCTCTCCTTTTCGAAGATCAGCTTCTGACCGAAAACTCGATATTGTGGCATGTAATTTTCCTGCAGTATTAGCGAATTTGGCATTAAGAATACTTAGCTCATGGTGCCCGGTAGTTTACACTTTAAATGTTAACTTCCCATTGTAAATTTTGAAGGTCTATTTCCATCAGGGATTGTGTTGGCAATGTGCACTAAAGAATCATGTCTGGTGTTCATCTTTATTGCTCGTCAAACTTTAACTGCGACTGGAAACAAAGCCTCAAGTGACTGCATAGGTTTCCGGAGGGAATAATTCAATTAGCGGCAGTGCTAGCGATAACTCGGCCTTGAATCCATTAGTACCGATCGCTAATGGATTGCGGATTTCGAGTTTCACCGGGGAAGCTTAGCGAAGGTCCGATTCGTGTTGCTGTTTCTCTCATTTATCTGAGATTTCCGTCCTCTACCCTCTCGTTAATTTCCTTGACAAGCGGGTGTTCATTAGCAAATTTACTGCCATAAGGAGACGAGAAGAAAGGAAACAGTAATTTCTTCCATTTTTACAAATTGAAATTCTATATGTTGTTTCGGAATTCACGACCCCCTGAGAGATTTTAACGTCCGAAGCCTCGGGAAACCACCTTCCCTACAAATCTTCATTTAATTTCTTGTTAAATGTTGTTGATCATCTCGGGAGTTTTTTAGAAACCAGCATGCCTACATTAAACTAACTTTATTTTATACAGTGCTAAATTAAAAAAATAAAGTGCAACGAACTAAATTTATTCAGAGGCGTGACAGAAAAGACGCCAAGTTATACGCTTGCAATGGAATAATTCCTAATATTTTATGGTCGTAGGGGTGACCCTCTTTTAGGCAGTAGTAATCCACGTATATTTGGTTCCGTATTTATTTATTTGCAAAAATCTTAATGACTAATGCACAGCGGTTTTTGTCAGTACTAAACCTAAAATCATACGTTGCGTACCTGGGCTGTGGGAAGTAATAAATAAATATATATATATATATATGATAATTTGTTGAAACAATATATACTTTTCTCATTTAGTTTAAGGTTAATTAATAGGGCCCAATTTTACCTCACTATCGAAAGGGTTGAATTGGGTCTTCAAACTTCGTTTTTTGCTTAAAAATTTCGGTCAAATATTTAAGATGGGAATGTGATAAATGAATGAAATATGACATATGAGATTGTGACCCTTCGAAAGTAGTCGTAACCACGAAGAAAAGGTGAAAGATATTATACTTATTCAGATACTTAGTGATAGAAGTGATACTTATTCAGATACTTAGATATAGAAGTGATACTTATTCAGAAGTCTTTGAAAAAGGCGCAACGTTTCTCCATTATTGCCCTATGTCCTCTACCACGTCATCTTAAAAGATAATCAATGTCTCTCTTACTCATTCGCTGACAGGTTATGCTTCATTGAGTTTATAAAGGCTATATATTTCGATTGCTAATGGCAAAAAGTCGTGAAGAAATATGTCACCAGTGTCGCTTGACGACTTAGTCAAGCCAGATGAGTGGGCGGGAGATCATTTGGCCAAACAAAGATTGAATTTGCACATTCCTTCCAGTTATTTATCTCCGTTATACGTGTCTGCCCGTTGGCAGGTTTATGTAGGGTGCTGTTAACAACTACTAGAAAGTATTCCACTCGGTCTCATGCCATAATTCCTTAAACCACCTTTTTAATTTAGCAGTAAAACTTTAATTTCAAAGTAAAAATGAACCGCTTTAAGGCATGACAGCTTTCTGCTTCCTCTCATGCCATATAAAATTCCTATCCAAATCCGATGCTACTTTCCTAACCTTATAACTCTGGAACATTTCCTTTCTCCTAAACATTTCTAGTATCTGCTTTTCCTTCTCTCTCTTTGTCATATTTCCCGATGGACTTCTGAACCGCTAATTATCGTAATTGTATGGAGTTTTCATTTTATGAAAAACACTCATTCGCCTTAATTTGGAATTATAAAATTTTCTTTCTTTTTTATGGTAGCTCCGTATGACTGTTGTTTTCCCGTCATTATCACCTTGTTAAAAGAGTAAAGTATGTTCGAGTCGATGAGTATAATTGTTAATTTTCTCGTCTGCTATTATTATATAATCTACCAATCAGAGGTAGGCACGGAATGGACTACGGCCTATGATACGTCTCTTTCCAAGGATGTTAGCCATTTTTGTGCACCGTACAACGAAATCATCTTCTTCATTACTTAATGACTTCTCAATGCCGCTATATTCCTCCAATTACATCTCCTTCCGTGCCCTTTATTAATACTTCTCTAACTGGCCCCCTAACTCATCCATCAATCGTAAGACTTCTTGTCACGGCATTAAAGCCAGAAGTTCTTTTGTTGAAATTATTTTGTAAATTTTTCGAATTATTATTTTTAGCAAAATGGAAACATCACTCTTACTTTAAGCAGTGTAATTTTACTTTTTACTTTATCTGAGACTATCCTCTTCTAGAATTTTTTTAAAATTTCGTTTGATTACGGTGTACCCTCCCGTAACTGTTGTGCTGCAATACGAGCGAGGCTGCATTACGAGCAGTGCCTCGCTGCGGTTCCTTGGAAGAGTGTGGTCAACTTATAAACTTGATTATTTGCTAAAGTTTCCGCCTTCATTGAGCTCTCCTCCTTGCGCATTCAGTAAGATTGCAATCCATTCTTTTGGAAAAAAAACGAAGGTCGACTTAATCGTTCTTCTCCTCGATGCGATAGATGTTGCGGAACTTGGTCGGTTACCTTAATTTTCTCTTATTCTGTAAGCGGTCACCGTTCCTTAACGGATCCGTCGTACTCTCCCGAGACGATGAAAGCGTCCCTCCGTCAAAGAGGTTGAATCACAGTGGTGATACAAGTGCGTGGATATTAATCGGGAAGGAAGGAAGGAAATACGACCACTGGGATTTACACGTAGCATTTTATTAAACGTGTTTGTTTCGTAAAGTGATGCTTGGAAGTCGCGAAGTGTTTTCATTTCATTTCGCTGCAGTATGAAAAGTTTCCGCAAAATCAAGCCTCCTGCTTAACATTTCGAGGACGCCATCCGCCACACATTTGTTTTCGCATGTGGAATTTGTTTCACCCACTCCGGCGAAGTGTTTGCATTCTTTTCTCTCTCCGGCAGGCGGGGTGGACGGGGCGATTGACGGGGAAGTATATCATCGCGCGGAAATTTAAATCTAGTTGGTCGATGATTGGTGTAAATATTCGGTGATCAATCATCCTCTTCCTTGCGCGTCGAATTCTACTCCCCCGGGTTATTTTGGTGTCGCTGGCCTCGGGCCCCGTTCTCCTTCCCCCCCCTGCCACCCCCCCCCCGCCCCCTCCCCCCCCCCCCCCCCCCCCCCCCCT
>WURS02455473.1:0-13921 GCA_011762765.2 Rhinocypha anisoptera
GGGGGGGGGGAGAGAGAGAAAAGGGGAGTCGGGTGATCGTGTGGGGGGGTGCAGTGTGGGGGAGAGGGGAGGGAGAGGGGTGGTAAAGGGGATAGAAAAGGGAGGGAAGGGGGGAGAGAGAGGGATGAGGGGCGCCGCCGGGAGATAGGTGAGAGAACACGAGAATCTTGTTCGGACGGGACCCCGAGGGTCATTTGTCAAAAAGCTCCCCTCCCCCCTCTCTCTCTCTCCCTCTCTCCCCACCAACCATCACCCTCTACGCACACGTCCGAAGCGAAATGTTTGACCGCAGAGAGCCGCCGCTTATTATGGTGGTATACGAGCCGTCTTTTTTCAATTTTTTTTCGCTCGAAGCGAGGGTTTTTTTTTTATTCACGGGGAGGAAGTCGAAATCGAATGAGAGAGTGCTCGAATTAAAGTCCGGCGGAGGTTTCCCTGAGGGCTTTTTGGGAACTTTTGGAGACCACGCGTTAATTGGACGTTTTTCATTATCATCCTTCATCCACATTCTCTTTCTTCCTGTGCAGTGGAAAAAGTTTTTTGCAGATAAGTATGAATCGCCCAACTGTCCCCCTCTTCCATCCACCTCCCTCCCTCCCCCCTCCCACATGAGGAGGGAAAGTTTTATTCGTCGTTTGCCGTACGTTATTGATTTTGTTAAATTCTTTTGGTTTTGAAAATCATCGTCTATCTATTCGCAAGTCTAGATAACATTTTCGTGAAAATCCACGCAGGTCGGAATGTAGAACCGGATATAGCTATCCACATGTTGAGTTGGTTTGAAATTTTGATTTTACAATTGTCGGCTGTTCTCTGCTTGTTTCCATTTGACGAGGCTGCGTACAGGAGAATTATTAATTGGAAAATGGATATTCCGAAATGTGGAATAAGTTAAATCGCAACTCTTGATCCCGTTGACTCTTTAGGTGATTCGAAGCCATTCCTTTGTTCAGTTTGAAGCTCTAGCCTCTAGGTTTGCACAAGCACAGTGTATTAAAGATTCCACCATGCTGCTTTCCTTAAAGGGGTAACCATTTCCTGCAGTGCTCATTCTCAATTTTCGAGGCGAAATCTATAAAAGTCGTCCCTCCAAGCTCTTTTAAGTATTCCCGACTAGACAGGCGCATTAATTTTCGTTACGCCGCCTTCGGAGGAGGGAGGCGTGCAATTCTTAAGACCCTCGACGTGCTCCCTCGAACGTTCCTTCTTTCCCTTCCCAGGATCCCACAGTCACTTGGGAACCGTAGTCTCGCCCCGGAACTGATTGGTGCTCTCACTGGCGCCATCCACTGTCCGAGGGAATTTCGCGCCTCTGGGGAGATCATTCTGTTTCAGTCACGCGATAGGCGTGAGCCCTCGATGCATGCGAAGCCTTGCGCTTTTCCAGTGAATTCTCGTGGACTGGTGATACCGTCAGTTATTTTTTTTATCAAAAGGTCGTTGCACCTTCATGATGCTGTTGGAAAAAAAAGTTTCTGATTCTTTTTATAGTGGTTCTGCTGAGTGAATACCTTAATAGGATTGTGAAATAGGAATGAGTTGATTTCTTAAGAGATTTGAAAGCTAATTTATGAAATACGTATTTCATACGTATTAGCATGTAAAAAAAGATTGCAAATCGAACGTTTGACTCAAGAAATAGACATGAAGAAAGTATACTATACATAAAGCATGTTTTAAAAATATGCAAGACGTTATTTAGAAAAAATGTTCCTATATAATGTCCATTCTCCATTTTAACAGGTAATTCAATGACGGAAGATTTTATTATTGTCGTTGTTACATTTATGACGTCGACATTCACATCAATGTATTAAAATTTTCACTTTTTTCTGTTTTTTTTTCACAATGCTCTTATATTAGAAGTAAGAACAGAGTAACCGTGTTCATACAAAGTTAAATATATCTAAACATTGATTTGTAAAAATCTCTTATTCTCTGCTGAACCCCAGCGGGACACAATGTGTTATTGTATTGAAAGTGTACAATGTACTCTGAGATAGAACCTACATTTTTTCACCGATTGGACTGTAGTAAGAATGAACCAGGTGGAGAATTACATTATCTAGGGTAACGAATTATAATATACTATACTCTTAATACAATTAACTATTTTTTTCTGAAGCTATTAGTTTGTTCAAAATTAAAAATAATACATTTTCAATGGAGTTAACGATAATGCAAAATTATTAGCACATTTTATCCGACTAACATTTTATATTTTTAATTTGTTACAGGTGAGTGCGGAGAAACCTTATCTAAGTAACTGATGCCAGATTCGCCCCTGTAGCTTCGGTGAGCGATCTGTAAGTAAACTAAAATCACTGTGAGATTGTTAGTTTTTCATATAGGTATATTATACTCGTATTTTTTGTTTCTATCCATCGTCAAAAATATCTTAATCCGCTTTATACGTACGTATCGTACACAAACTGAACTACAATTTTTATGAATATTTTGTTATTTGAAATGGTGAACACGCTTCGATTCAACGAATTGATACTTCAACCTACAAGATGCCACTTCCATTGACATTGATAGTGTTGAATATATCGATGCTTTTACATGCATATTGTGACCCGTTCTCTACGTGTCCTTAAATGTCTCTTTGTGACTAAACTTTTTCATAGATTCGGTTTGTCATCCTTTAACACTCTGTTTTGCTTTTTAACCGTAAATTACGTATTTTGATATCACTGATGGATTGTTAAAAAAAATGATTGGTACGCATATAACGTGCTCGTTTATACCTAACATCTTTTTTGTGAATTAATTTCTGGTTTATCAGCTGTTAGACTCTTCAGATCGGGAGGGAAGGTATAAAAGGATGAGAATGGAATGGTAGGAGGAAGTTTAGGCTCATAAGAGCTTCTAAAGATATACTAGTGAAACTAATATTTAACATATCCGACCTGTATGTACTACTGAACAAGAAAAAGCAATCAAGCTTCTGTTATAATGTGGTCTGACGTATGTTTATTATTCTCTACCAATATTATTAATGGAATCATAAAAAAACCGAGTCACATTTTTCACCCCTAAGATTGGTTAGATAGGTGGGAGTAGAGCCCACCTAATGCTAAGACCAACGGCTGGAGAAAATTACCCTACCAGAGTTGTAAGAGTGGTCAGTTCCTTCCTCCCCTGTGCCGAATGATTTCCCACAAAGATGTGGTACCCAGAATATCAGTCTGCTTGGATTTTAGCTTGATGTGTCACCGGGCCTTCAAGCCCGGCATTCAGTAGGCAAGCGCCCACCCACTGTGCAACCAAGACCCACTCCTCAATATTATCGGAGCTAATTGTAATTAAAATAAATATCATTGTTAATCGCTAAGCATTCAGCATTTCATTTTAATATGAACATTTAGTAGAGAACGGTCATACGTGCATCGTTAAGTGTAACTCTATAGAATTCACTCATAATTAATAAAAAATAAATTATTTTTAATTCCATTGATGATTTTTCCCTGTACCGTATCTGGTTTCTCAGGAAGATTGGTTTCCAGATAAATCACACACATCTTCAGTTTATATGAAGGCGTACCAAAACAAAATCTTGTGGGATTAACAACTAGTTTATTATTATTAATTATCAAGTTCAGACTTAGGAGATAGTTTAAGACATTTTGGCATTTTCTGCACGACCACGTGAAAGATAAAACGAAATTTTATAACTTCATATCGATCCGTTTGTTGTCTTGTAATTCCAACGCTAGTTAAACGCGGGGGATCACTTAATGACGTTTCACCATGACGTCATTTCATTCGTGCTAGACTTGTGTGTCTCGAAGCCTCGGAAGTGATTAGCTTACATGGATGGTTTTCTTTGGTTTTCTATGGTAACACGAATTCAATCGGCTCTGGACGCGCGAGAGATTCTTCGAAATTTTTACTCATCATGGCAATGTATCGATGTCCATGGTGTTTCAAGTTGTTTTCCTTCGGACGGGAGGAGTTCGCGCGACTCCTTTTTCAGGTGGCCCACTGCGTTCTTTTTCAGCTTGTATCCTGCCGAAATCATTTATCACGGCTTGTATCGATCTGGCACGAGAAAAGAAAGGAGACACCGCACAATCAATCATTCACTTAAGGAACAAAGAACAAACGTGAAGATCTCTCGCTGCCAGCCAGAGTGAAAAATTTCTTCTAGAAAACGCCATCTCCGTTTTCTGCGTGCAGAGGTTAATGAAAGGTGTTTATGCGCGAACGGTTTTTATGAGCTCCTCCTGAATCTTCTGCTAGTATACAGTTGATTGTACCTACACAGCGTTCATAGATACGGGTATGAAATAAATTATATATTTTTAGTACAGTTATAAACGCTTTCGCTGTGATTTCGGACTGATAAATTTGCGTCTAATCGATAATAAATGTACGCACAAACTAATCTTCTCCATTCCTGCAGCTTATGCTGTTACTTTGAGTGATTTAATCTTTTTTTTGCAATCAAATCATATCCTCCTAGCAAAGAGGAACGGATATAGGAATACCAGCAGAGTAAACACACACGCACTAAAATCACAAGTCGAATCCTGCTGGTTGGCGGGAAATACTCGTATATACTATGGCGATCTCTCTCTCTTTCCGACCTTCGCCTGCTTTCCCACTTCGAAGTTGACTATGAAGCGGAATGCCACATTTTATAGTAGAGGCCGAATTTTTTGATCTTTTATTTCTACTATTTCCGTTTAAGTGTCTGCAGAATGTCATGGACCACATAAAAAAATGACTCTTCTCAAAGAATTTAGGGAAGCCTGTCGAAATTTCTTTGAAAGAAAAAAATGTGTCCGATATTTCGAAAATATCACTGCGGGAAAAGTCTATCCAGGTGTTGAATGTGTTTAGTTCCTTCCAAGGGTTTCATTTCCTCCTAAGATTTGGTGTTGCCTGTTGCCCTACTACATCGAACTCTGAAGACCGGATTTCAGTCCGCCCTCCACTATTTTATGATACGTATATTAAACTCTACCGCCTGAGGCAATGTTTAAAAGATCTGCCGTGAATTTTCGGTGTTTTGACTTCTGTGGTACGTAAAACCGTTTCATTTGCTTTTGATCCTCCAGTTAAATACAATCCTAACCTCAGATTTGCCATGCAGAATTTTTTAAGCAGTGATTTATGGTTTGAGGTCGTGTTAGGTGAGAGGGTAGTGCAAAAATGGGGGCCCGGGTTCAAGTCCTTCTCGTGACGCCTTCAGATGTAGTGAGTGATTTTGTGGGTACCAGATTTTCCTATGAAACCTCGGGCGGCACCGAGAGAGGAAATGGGCCCCCTCATTACCTTATTTTGTGAATATTCAAACACCGTAGGGCTTGGGAGTAGGTGAGCTCGATCCTCACCCAACAAAGGTTGATTTACGGTGGTAGAACGTAAGGTTTAAGGAGTAAAAGAGTTGTCTCTAAAAACTTCTAATCACATAGGTGCTTAATATTACAGAAGAGACTGTTTATAGTTTACATCGCGCTGTTTTAGTCGATTGATTAATTAAGTAAACTTGAGAAACACCGAAGAAATCCAGACTTAAGGTTTCCCCAAATCTGAACGAAAGTAAGCCGCCAGTCCAAGTTCTGAAAGATTTTCCTGATAAAACGCGTTTTGAAATAATCCTCTCATGTAATCACTGAATTTGGTGTTAAAAAAATAAAAATTCGTTTTATTCAAGGAGTGGAATAAAGTGGTGCACAATGTTTTATTATTAGTATATAAACACAACTTCCTCAAATGCAACCTGTTTGTGAGCACTACGATCTTGCGTTTATTATCGTAAGGCTGTAGTTTATCTCGAAGAGAGTCCCCTTCGGTCTCTCCTTTCCGTTTCCGACAGCGTTATCCCGACCATCAAATTTGTTTTCTGTCCGAGAAGCGACGGCTGTGGATTTTTTCCCCCCTTCGACCCGGTGCCCTGACAGTTCCCAGCATCCCTCTTTGCGCCGTCAAGGTTCCTTTTGCCGTGATTCTGCTTCGATTCACAGATTTAACTGCTCCGTTCCGGTGGCGCAAGCATTCGCACGCCTTTTTCCTTCCTAAACCAGGAATAGAAATTCTATCTGCGGGCGTCGATGTTATTCCGGTAGGAAAAAGGAAGTTTGTGTCTTTATGGCCTCAGCAAAGCAATGCGAAGAACGCCCCCCCTCCCCCTTCCCCCCGTAAGTCCCACTCGCCCTCTCAATCCTGTCCACGTGCAAGAAAATTACCTGAGGTCATTGTCTCTCTAAAGTTGGTTATATGTGTCTTCCACGATATGTGCAATTCTCTCTGTAGAAAAAAAATACCAGAGATAGTCGGTCATCGACCATTATGGCAAGAAAAAGGGATGATTTCAGCGAATTAGTATACGTTAGGTTTGGTTAAAAAATTTATGATGAATTTTTTTAGCTTTTAACTGTAGGAAACTTGGACGTATACGTGGTTAACTGTCATCTTCAAACTGGCCATAATCCAATTAAGTTCTTCGATCGTAAAAAAATAATTGCAGTCTGTTACTAATGGAGAAGATATTCAGTTTCGTCTTCTTACACGTTTGTCATTTTTTACCCTCCAAATATTTTGTTGCTTTTTTTGGATACAAGTACCTTGAACATCAGGAAATTGTTTAATGATCTGCTACTTTCAATGATTTCTACTCTTAGATTTTTATATTTGTCTGCCAAGAGAAAATTTTAAACGCGTGTACAAAATGTGATTCTCGATTTATCTGGATATTGTTAGTGACTTTTATGGAATGATGAAGTAGAATGTTCTTTTGTAATTTTTTCATGGCGGTTTTTAGTCCAATTTTTATTTAATTTTGCATGAGTTTGACTAAATTTCACTACTTAAAATCAAGTAAAATTCATTTACATCACAAAAATTATCAGTGTTTATAGTAATTTTTTGTGTAATATCAAGTCTGCTTTAGCTATTACTCTTTTCAGACCGGGAGGAAGGGTATACAAGGGTGGGAATGGAAGGGTAGGAGGAAGTTTAAGCTCCTAAGAGCCTCTTATGTTTCGGCTAGTGAAATTACGTCATCATCTACTTCTATTAAGGGAGGAGTGATCGCTTACTTAGTCCTATAAAGCGTTCATCCAACCAAAATAAGGAGTAGGGAATCAAACTAACATTTTGACTTTTATCTGAGTTTTTAAAAGTTTCGTTAAGGAACAAGTGAGATTCTTTGAGCGAAAAGAAAATTATCATAAGTATCAACGTGGGATTGGGTTGTAAAAGCTCTCCAAACTTTTGTTTCATCTGACGACCTCCTCATACCGCCATCTGTTTCACATACTTGTACTACCTGTAAGATTCTTCTCTCCTACAGTCAAAACCTAATGGATTTTGAATAAAATTTTACGGCCCCGCTTCTTTTAAGTGTGCTTCACGAGTTTCTCTTTTCGCCGAATCTTTGGAGTTCTTATTCATTGGCCATTAGGTTTATATATTCTATTTTCTCTATTTCTCTTTTGCGCTATACTTCATTTTCCTCCAATCGCCTTTTCACTGAGATTTATTTTGTCCATCATAACAAGTAGGTGTACAATCTTTTCATTATTCAATTTCCCACACACATCAAAATATAACAACACGTATCGCGAAAGGAGCACGTTCATGCATGCTGTAGGTGGGGAATGAAAATCCTCCTAGCCGGGATCCGAACCCGCTACGTATGGATTGATAAAAGAAGACGTAACACCGCTGGAAAGCGTTTATACTTGGAAATTAGGTGTAATTTACGCGGCCATTTGAAGATTAGTTATTCTGGAGCAGTACGTATAGTGTCTGAAGCATAATTAGGCATTCATTAATGCATGCGTCTTACGATTAACTGAAACACAGTTTTCTATTGTTAACTCTTATCATTGATATACAGATGAATGAATTATTTGCCGATAGTTATTCACTTTCTAC
Organism: Rhinocypha anisoptera; assembly: GCA_011762765.2. Classification (NCBI taxonomy): domain Eukaryota; kingdom Metazoa; phylum Arthropoda; class Insecta; order Odonata; family Chlorocyphidae; genus Rhinocypha; species Rhinocypha anisoptera. The sequence continues at coordinate 7,891 of WURS02455473.1, forward strand.
ACTTTAATGTAACTGGATCTTTTGTTTTGCAAGGATATTTACTCTGGAGCATTGGATTTGAATTAAATGATATCTTGTTCAACAAAATTATTGAATTTATTGACAATCATAATTCATTCAAGCAGATGATAAATGACAACTAATGGACACGTTAAAATTCAACTTTTATGTTATGAATTCACTTTTATATTTATGTATTTAGATTTCTTTCAAGCCTTGAAAATTATTAACGTATCGCTGAACACTTTTAAGCTTTCGAGATTTAAAAAATCTTTTCTGGAGATTTATCGCTGAAAAAAAGTCATAAAAATGCCTCTTTTCCATTTGTCACTGCTTGTTTCTCTGGTCTCTGCCATTGAGATGTCGTCATCGGGTCTAAATTTTTCATTTCAGACTCATGACGTAATTATTCCGACGAAACCATTAGCGTCAAGGTACAACATGATGTCACCTCGTATCTTTTCTTTTCCGTAAGCTTTATTTCATGTGGACCGAACGAATTCATCTTTCGTCTTGTGAAGTCCGAAAATAGTGAAATACGGTCACTGCGTACTAATATTAGAGTACGCCTCCGTTTTTACTTTACTTTCATTATATCAACTATAAACTTTAATTTTTTTAGGTCGTCCTTGATTGGATTATTAGTCTTATGGCCTGCCTAAGTTCTGTGGAATGAATATTTGATATCCATGGCCGTTTGTAATAAAACACGTTTTGCGGAAAGTATCATATTGCTATCTTAAATTATTCTTTCACATCGTCCGTGGTTTTGAAGCTGGTACTATTTCGTTGCAAAATGATACAATAATATAAAATCCCATTTTTTTCTAATGTCTACAAAGAGATTAATGATGGAGGAGATGGATTTTTTCCCCTTTAAAAAATATGCTTAATTTGGTCTGGCTTCGATGTCACTGCATCATCATTAGCCCTGATGCTGATGCAGTGAAACCGATCAAAACGATGTATATTTTTAACATTGGAAAATTGCCATATTATTATCATTAATATGTTCGAATTTCACGCCTAAAACTACCCAATTCACCTATAAATTTGTTGGCTTCTTCATTTATCCGTAGTATTAATTCCACATTTAGAATTAATATTATTAAATTTAGAGTTCTCCTATGTCGGCCGTAATTTGGTTCCTTCCTTCAATTAAAAATTTTTTTAAATGGATAAAATGTTTGCAGAATATGTGCAGTACGCAATGGCGATGTGTTTCTGCGTGTCCCAAATGTTATGGAGGATACTCGGAACGTCCGGAAAATGTGGCTTGAGTAATGTGCCGAAAATTGTCGGCAATACTTTGAAAATAAGACTGGAAGAGTTACCCTACAGTATGGTGACAACAGTGGGTGCAAAATTAAATAAATTTTTTTTTAAATATTGATGAATTATAACTGCTCCTTGATCGAAAGGACACAAGTGAGTTTATTTCCTGTCTTTAGGAAAAAGAAGCATAGCCAGATTGCTTAAGTATAATTTGCTGCAGGAACGTAGGTCTTTAGGGTTCTATTACTAGCTACAAAGTTGGAATATTCGATGTTAGCTAGCATAGCTAACGTCGATGTCTTCGTAGTATGATTATGACGTTCATCTTGCAGTTATAAGTTCCTTAATTGTTTTCCGCACTCGAAAATGATTGAGTGAACTAGAATAAAAATGGTCTATTGTGTTACAAATATTCATAGAGTCAGGTCTATTATACATATTAAGTTTCAAGTCATAGAGTATCCCTTTCATGAAGCTCTGCTTAGATAAGATTAAGACCTGCTTCTCAGAAAGTGTCATCCTCATACATTTCTGGGTGTCAAGAAGTTCCTCTCGTATCCTTCTAATTATTAAGTTTATGCGTAAGCACCTTCACAGTGTTAGATTTCCATTATCTCACTGGAAACGTGAGAGCTACAAATTTTTTTTTAAATCCATAAAGTTATGATACAGAAAAAATAACATCCGAGTGGGGGATCGTCTTCTCAACTCGATTACTTCGGATTTAATTGTGTCGTAATTCTCATTTTCCATCTTCATTTACTCGACATTTAGGTGTCTTCCTACTTACCTTTTTTTTAAGGTTTTGGACTTGCATAATTAGAATCTTAATCATCCTCCAGAGACTTCATTTTTTACATTTTTCGGCAGTGCTGAGATAAATCCTGATGCTTATAATTTTGTTAATTTGAAAAAAAATTTACTTTAATTTTAAGCCTCTTATAAAGTTGCTTTGAAATTTCTGCTCTTGGTCCGTTCTCTTTGTTGTAGGGAAACGGAGTAAAATGGACAACAATCGTTATCAGTTTCGAGAAGGAAGAATTTATTTTTTAAGCTTTCATCAAAACCTGTACTTTTTTTTTGAAGCTTTTAATTTTTTTAAACTTTGAAATCACCGTTGTTTTGGGGATTGAACTGGGAATTCTCGACGCGGATACTGCGAGCCCTTCCGCCTCCCCTAGTAAAATAAAATGGTTCGCTCGTTAGGGGATGGGTGGGTGGATATCGTACCGGATATTGTGAGGAGATTTTTCCCATGAAGGACTCTTCGAAGCATGTCTCGCCATCGAATGGCCTTTGCCAGACTTCTGGCTGATCCCAGCGTAGCAGGAAAAACTGAACTAGCAGCCGGCCGTCTTCCATTGTTTTCCCGGGCAGGGGACATCAGTATCGAGTGAACTTGCCGTGTGATGACGCTTCGTGATCTCTTACCTACGTATATCCTCTTTGAAAGTGTTCTCTGCAACGTCATGGGCTTCTCTAACGATTGTTAAAGAAATGGGTGTTCGCAAAATGCCCTCGCCCGATAATTTAAAATATTTGCGCAGTGGAAGCGTGCAGAGCCCATAACCCGTGTTGTAGAGTTGGGTAGTAGCAAAATAAAGGACTTAGTTTCCGATGGAATAGTATATTCAAGATATACGGGGACACAAATACGACTTATGTCGTTGGAGGTTTACAGCGAAGAGAAGGGGGATGGTTCCCGTCACTCCTGACGATAGAATAAGAAATCAGTGCCATCTGGCGATTGATTACATAACAGAACGCTCACTTTGAATACGCATTACATCCCAACAAGGAATAAAAGTTAAAATATATGAGGTGTATATGAGGCCAAGTGTGCTAACGCCAAACAGGCATTTTGGGAGATCATAAGCATAAATGCAGCGAGGAGATTTGAAATAAATGAGAGAAAGTGTATGAGGTCAATGTTCAGGATAAAAATGCACTCGAGAAAGGAGAACATACATATATAAAACGGCAAAAATAACACAAATAATGAAAATAATTAAAAAAGTTCGACCAAATTACATTGTAAAGTTGACAAATTCTGGACTGCTACCAGAATGAAAATGATAAAATTCACCCAACATCGAGCACTGTCACCTAGCTTTACTGGGAAAGGGCTGGGCTAAGCCAAACGTGAAATACGGAAAAAATCTTATAATAATGTCGTCCCCTGAAACATGCTGTTTAAGATTTTTAAACCTTTAAAGAGGTTCTTGGTTGAGACTTCCGCGGTGTCTTGGTTTTTAAATCTTTAAAGAGGTTTAATGTTTTGTCCTGTTGAAATTTTTACCCACTTATTAAAAAATTAGGATTCCCTCTGTCATATCCTCCTACTTTCTGGATTATTTCACGAGAAAACAAAAAATCAAGTTCTTCTGACAGAGAAGAGTCAAGTGAACGCCTCTCATCGAGTTCCCTTTGAGATACAGAACAGGCACTTGATGTGTGAGAAATTTCTCCTCACAGACTCAGTCATCACGAGGCCACCGCTGCAGTCAGGTAGTAGACCCGCCAAGCTCTCGGCAGCATCACCTGGCTTTGAGTGGATTCTCGCGGGCGAAATTTCCGCCTCACCCGCCGTTTGAACGCACAATAACGGCCGCATTTCTGTGAAGGAGCGCGAATCCAAATTTTATTCCTCAACATCCCGCAAGGTAGACAGTATTCTTCCCAGATCATGCGTCTCTTTACTGCGGTGTTATTCATGAAACAGTTCAATGTCGCGGATTCCCAGTTCGATAATTTTACGCCCTATATGATGGGTATTTTTTAAAAACATTGTAAAAACAATTAAAGAAAACCCGTCAGAACACTCAAGGGTTTATTAGTCCTGCAAACTAATTCAATCGGAAAGGAGACTTGTAAAATTTCGTTTCTCTCCCTAGCACCTGTGGATGTTGGAGAATGTCTCGTAAATCTTTGAATTGGCATTTATTTATTTATTTAACGAAAACCAAAAACAGCACAAGGCGAGTTACATTAAAATAAAAATTAACATTATACCAAAATAACCAACTAAGATGTAAATCTTAAATATAAATGGTGCGTAAATAACAATTTTTCAACTAGAGAGACCAATCAAGGCAAGGAGGAAGGAAGCGGTGGTGCGGAGAAGGAATATTAGGGGGGCTAAGGCACACGGTAGCGATGGGTCTGTGTCACGATGACTTCCAAGTAACTTATCATTACTTGAGTTGCAAATCAGCGATAGGTAGCATAAGGGCTTAGTAACAAGCTTTTTGGTTTCGCGTTACACAAACCCATTCTTAAGCTGCCCCTTCCAACTGCAACCTTCCACAAAAAAAACCTCACTCATTATAAATGATGCTCCGGTGCGGATTAAACGGGAACGAGATTTGTTAGATTTTTATTTTGTTGATTAAATGTTCCGGGGAATGCACTATAAGAACAAATATAATTGGGCAACAAAAATCACAGCTCGAAGAAACATTTAAACATTTAAAGCACAGAAAACACGGGGAGTTAAGAAGAAAAAAATTGTACAACACATGCCAAATTTAAAATTGTGCAACATATATTTATTTAATAAAAGATCTCATGCTTTAATTTTCACCGAATCAGGCGTGATGTGGTGGAAGAGATTCATACTGAGAATAAAAACAGCACTTTTCCACAGAAAAATAAAACTTTAATGAACAAAGTACGTTTCAGCTCACTGAGCCATCTTCAGGTACAATGACCTGAAGATGTACCTGAAGATGGCTCAGAGAACTGAAACGTACGTTGTACATTAAAGTTTTATTTTTCTGTGTAAAAGTGCTGTTTTTATTCTCAGTATATCATGCTTTTCCGGCTTATTTTGTATTGGAATTCTTCTCGGGTCTCCAACCGGGTAAGTGCCGAAAATTAAGGCTCCGACGTTTCAACAGCCGACTCGGCCATCATCATCAGGGAAACTGAATGTTTATTTATACGTTGTGTAAATAGTTCCTCCTGGTCAGGTGTGTCCTGATTGGTCCGCCAAATAATGGAAGCGTCTACTGGTCGACCGTGCGTTTCACCGTTTTTTCTGTATTAATTTCAAAATACGTAGGTCTCCGTGAAAATGGTAACGTTTGATATAGGATGCTAGTGAAATTCGTCTCCAAAAGAAGCACTTCAATAGGGACACAGGTTTTCAAATTAGTAACGCCTGGAACCCAACGTCGACGCCATGATTCTATGGCCGCTGTGAAGTTGTGACGCTGTTGGTGTATGAGGCCGAGATTGTTTTGGTTCGTTGACACATGATGTTCTGCGTTCTTTAAATAATCGCACCCATGAACGCACTTTCGACGCATCCATGACTCCATTACCACATGTCTCCTTCAGCTGCCCATGAATTTCAATCGATGACACACCACGAATGATTACACGCTGGTTATGCAACGAAAACGTCGCTATTTTAAGTATCAGAAACAGTTCTCATTCTCGCGGCTGCCGATAGAGGTTCTGTCTGTCGTACAGTGCTGCCATTTCTGTCACGCATTGACAAAGGGTGCTCGCTCATTTTAAAACAAACGGCATGTTTATATCTGTTTCCAGTCCGGAGAAAAAAATTGGAGACCTTACAAATTTAATGCACCTTGTAAGTATTCATAAAGTTTATTTCTAAATTTATTTTTTAAATTGTAGTTGTATGGTAATTCGGGATGTAGCAGAGGTCTGGAGCCAGCGTCCAGGGGCAACGTCGTGAAACCGCATCAAGTCTCCGTCCAACCGTCTAATATATCCGCCGCCCCCACCC
>WURS02455484.1:0-13920 GCA_011762765.2 Rhinocypha anisoptera
TTTTCGCGCACCCCCCCCCCCCCCCCCCCCCCCCCCCCCAATTCCCTGTGGAGGGTGATATCACCTTGGGCAACCAGAGCCTAGGGCGTGGACAGTCAGTATGTTGACTTAGCAATGTGCCCTGGGTCTCTTCTCATTTATTTATTTATTTGTTTTATTTCTCTGTTTCCATATCTTGTTTCCTGCTCTCTAATTCGTTCATCCAGCGTGTGGCCAATACTAGAGAATTAATTCGGGATACAAACATATTAGAATCTGTATACACGACCCTGGCGGCTGCAATAATTCTGTATTGTAACTCTTATAGACTCTTCTAATATGTGATGAGTTTCATCCCTAGTTCCTTTTCCAAGGATAAATGTCATGATTGTGATATGCAATAAACCAAAACATTATGTCGATGACTGGGCCAGCCCTCGCAATCAATACTCAACTACGAAGATAAGCTTTGGCAGACTCGCCCCACACAGCAGCTCGCTTATAGAAGTGAAATTCCGGAGAACTCCCCTCTTTCAACCCATCAATAGCTTGAGCAAGTGTCTCGCCAAGTCCCTCTGCTTTGATTTCCGGTAGCGTGTAGAGGTATGTTTTGATTGAGAAGACAAGGGCACGGGTTCGAGGCAAACGGTGCAACGTCTGTCGTTCACTGCGGACTCGGGCCTAGTGCTGTTAACCAACATACTCCTACTCGATTTCAATTAGGGCAGTCATCTTACCATGTCAATGTTGACGTCCACCTCCGGAATACTCTCCCCTTCGTAGAGATGATTTCCACTAGCTGTAAACAGCTCGTCCGTGGTTGTTATCGTCCACTATAACAGTTAGTCCAACTCCATGAAGATGAACAGGCAGGGTGGCTAACATTAGCTCGTTTAACAAACGTCCCAGTCTTCAACCTCTGGAAAAACCGATCCATGCTTTTCTCCAACTTCTGCTTGTAGTTCGGTACAGGCTTGTGGATATCCCGTAATTTGAGATTCAGCTTTTGCCTTGTGTCAAATCCACTTGGAAAACACGTCACGAAGCCTTTCATGGTATATCCATCACCGTCTTCAGAGGGTAACAGGAATAGAAAATCATCTTCAACCAGACCGCCTAGAGTCCTGAGACTCTCGATTGGGTTGTCTGCGGGCTGGAGGGAAATCTTATCATCTGTTGCAAGATTATGCAGGTGAGATGGCTTCTCTCCAACAGCTGGTAGCACCCTGAATATCCGAGGGAATCTTGTTGGAAGATAGGTTCCTACAAGCCATGTGTAGAACTCATCGACTGCTGCTTTCACGCAATCCTCGGCACCAAGCACGGCCTCTGGATGCTCTGCCATGACTTTCTTCCGCAGTGAGAGGCGGTCCACGTAATTCTTGTCTATTTCAATCAGGTCGTTGACCGTCGTCTCCTCAATACCTGGTCGTTAGTTAGCTATGTCATTCATATTTACTGGAACTCGGAAACATACTCATTGTGAGATGGTATTTAGGCTTGAAAGGCCTCAGCTTCAGTGGCTCCTTTTGCTGCCATTCAAAGTCTGGCAGTGGTTCAATTGGAGGGTATGTTGTTGGTTCGACGCTGTGCGATACTGGAGACTTGAGTATCCTTTGCTTTTTTGCTCTGAAAAGAAGTAGCCCTGATACAAGACAAAAACAAAGGAATGGAGCCCATCCCGGCCACTGGAAGGAATCCAAAGTAGACATGGTGTTGATTCTGGAATATGGATAAGACGAGATTCACGGACTTAATGTACCCTGAACCACGGTCACACAGTGCACCATGTTATCAGCTAGAACTGAGCCCTAAAATCCCCGCATGAACGACGGGCGCTGGGCATATCGCCTATCATATGTGGAACAGCTGTTGAAATCTGACAGGCCAACATCGCCGAGCTGCTCATTCCAATAACCACTTTCGTAATTGGCGAGTCTTTATCGCTCGGTTACCCCGCAAAACCCTATGTGCAGATGCTCATTCTACCTGCTGCTTCCGGAACTGACATCCGATGGACAATCTATACAATCTTTATATTCATCTTGTTGGTGATGGTTGTATGCTTCAACAGCTTATCAGTGCGGGGTGGTATCGCATCTACGGTTATCCGGATAGTAGCGCAATTATCGCATTCTCGCTATCAGACAGTGCCGTGCTGATAAAATAGATCAACAATGTCTGGGGTATATATACGGGGAGGTCTATCGGGGTTTAGATCCTCGAATCCTGGTCTTCGTTACTTTCATAGTCCTGCGCAATATGTCCACCATACCAGATCCAAATACCAAAAAGGATGATATGTCCAATGAAGGTTTGCATATCGAGCTATTTTGCCTGCCTCTGCTGACGATTTAGACCATTTTGCTCTAGAGAAAAGTTCGTTGACCACCATCCGATTGAAGAACAATCCACTAACACAAAACGACTTCAGATGAAAGCCACGCACAAGGAATAATACAAACAGCCGATCTCGAAATCCTCGGCCTCTCCCAGCTGACAGAACGAAATCTCGGAACTTTCAAGATCATCTGTGGTGGGTGGAACATATGCAATAGTTGGGCTGGTATCGTCGGCACATTGGCTATCGGGATAGCCCAGGGCGGCACCGTGCTTCTGCTTTACGGTATTATCATTATACTGGTTGCAGTAGGATGCTGCACTGCTACACTGGCTGAGCTTGCAAGCGTTTATCCTACGGCTGGTGGACAATACCATTGGACGTCGATCTTGAGTCCAATGAAAGCAAGTCGTGTCCTGGTAAGACCACCACAATGCACTGGCACTGAGTAACATTCTGACCTTATGCACGATTAGAGTTACTGCTGCGGTGCAGTCAACATCTTCAGCTGGATCTCCATCAGTGCTGGTGTGACTATTCTCCCTGCGGAGTTCATTATCTCCATGGCTATTTACAACAATCCCACATACGAGCCTCAAGCGTGGCATTATTTCCTTATCTACCAAGCAACCAATGTTATTGTCCTACTCTATAATATATTTGCCATCCGTCGAACATCCTGGGTTCATGATCTTGGCTGTAAGTTCTCGCGGTGACTCCGAGTTAACCATACTGACCAGACGACAGTTGTGGTGTCCTTAACTTCCTTCTTGGTTATATTAATCACCTGTCTCTCTCGCACGCCCCAAATGCAGACTACGGAGTTTGTATGGACAGCACTGATAAACGAGTCTGGATGGTCATCGAACGGGATAGCCTTTCTGACTGGCCTGATAAACCCTAACTACGTCTATGCTGGTATAGACGGCGCCATTCATCTCGCAGAAGAGTGCAGCAACGCCAGCATGGCCGTGCCCTTTGCCCTTATGAGCACACTCTCTATCGGGTTCATTACCTCATTTGCGTTCGTTATTGCGATGCTTTATGCCATGGTTGATATGGATTCGGTCATAGGAACGCCTACCGAGGTCCCGATCTACGAGATATGGCTCCAAGCCACCAGATCAGGAGCCGCGGCAACAGTTTTCGTCTGCATGCTTGCAATTATTGGCTTCTTCGCGCTGAATGGGTGCCAGCAGACAGCATCTCGCTTAACCTGGGCATTTGCCCGTGACGATGCCCTGGTCATGTCTAAGTACTTCAATCGCATTCACACTAACCTCCAGGTCCCAGTCTATGCACTGCTGGCAAATTCATTTGTGGTGTTTATTATTGGATGTATCTACCTCGCCTCAACAACTGCATTCAACGCCTTGATTGGAACGGGTCTTATTCTGCAACAGGTTTCGTTTATCTTCCCTGCTGCGTTGCTTCTTTACCGTCGACGCTCGTCGACTTACCTACCTGCTAATCGACGATTCAGACTTGGGGTGTTTGGTTGGGTGGCTAACACTGTGACGATTGCTTTTGGGATCTTGACGTTGGTTTTCTATTGTTTTCCTTCTGAGATGCCTGTTACCGGTGGCAATATGAGTAAGTTGTCTCTTCCCATGGTGGGAATGGAAAACTGACATGTCCAGACTATTCGGTCGTTGTCATTGGTGCCATGGCAATTTTCACTCTGATCAATTGGTTCATTCACGCACACAGACATTACCAGGGACCGCGTCTTCCTGTTGAGCTCACGCAGGGAGAAGTGTAGACAAAACCACGCATAGGCATTTATGCATAAGCAATGAATTTCCATGTTTACATGATAAAAACATCCACCTTGTCCACGATATCGTCGGTCCATCTACTACCAGAATGACTAGACCATATTTTCTGTAGGGTCTCAATAGCATACAACGTATTCCCAAAACCCGTCCACCTCCATAGATGCTGTAACTGGCCAATGGCAAATTCCCGATCCTTAGAATTAGTGCATTCAACCCCGACAACGAAAAAAGGCCAGATGAGAATATGACCACCGGGAGATGTTGCGTTGAAGGTTGATGTTTTGTCAATGAATTCTTGGACTAATCTGTGGATTTGCTTCTGGGATACATCCATTGCGCGAGCGAGGTAGATCTCGCACGCTTTACGGATTACGTCGATTAGCGTGAGGATAATAGAGGAGTATTCCGGATGGGAGTCTAGAATGCTGTAGAGGAATCCCAAGTCCTGCTGTGTTATATTTCCCAACGTGCGTCTAGCAGATTCTTCGGATATCCATGGTTGCGAGTAGAGGGACATCCTACTCACGTTAGCCAAGTTTGAGACAATCAAAAGTCGACGAGACTTACTTTCGTATCTCCTGCATGAGAAACCTGCCTAGAGGTTTCTTTCTGACTTTTGCCTCTCCCTGCGATTTAACAAATGACTGCACCATGCGGAGTAGGATCCGATAATCTTTCATCCCGGTGATCATCTCTTCGATCAGGAGGACAACCATCGTAGACAAGTTCGAGTAGGCGATTGATCCGTCCAGACCATCATCGGCATCTCCGTTAGCACGCTGGACTAGGCCCTGAATAGCAGCCATATGGTACTTGAATGCTGGCCCATTCCATTCCGAATGGCGCAGGGGAGATGACGAGCCGCAGCAGCCATGACTGCATTTCTGACTACCACGTCCTCCTCGGATAATGGCAAGATGAAGTCTCTATAGCCGTTGCAGATGATGGTGAGCGCAACCATGGCCGGTCCTACTTTATCTGAAACTACAACTTCATTTAGCATTACTTTGCCATTCATGCCTACAGATTGGCTTCCTCACTTACAATAACGAAGCAAAAATCTAGACCTGGAATCCATGATATCCAAACATGAAGCAGTCTTATCCAACGGGGCAACAGCAGCATCTCTAACAGGAATCTTCTTTCCAGCCAACTTGCCCCTCGAGGCTACCCCGTTCTGGAAACGATAGCGCGTACCTAGTCCATGACACTCGAGGCCCTTCTTGATACATTTCTGACACTCAGGAGTTCCGCGGTCACAGTTGATTCGACGCTGGGAGCAGTTATAGCAGCCTGGTGTGGATCAGCATAGATGAACGGTTTGTGATTGGTGACTTGTGTGTCTGACCTCGAACCCTTCTCGGTTTCTTTTTTGGGGACTGGTCCATTGTTTTTTCATCACGTTTCATTCATGGAGCTCTAATGTCTGTATAATATAGCTAGCTTATTTATCTGGGACCGAAGATAAGCTGGGGAGGTGGAGCAACCCCGCAAGAGATACGATGAGTGGAAAAGTATTCCATTTTCGGGCCGCTATCGATCACTTCTATATTAGGGTTATTGCATTGTATCTAATATTTAAAGGGCACTGCCTGCTCATCGGAACATGGCGTGTATGGTATTCTGAACTGCTCGGAACCACCGGAAGTTACATATGTACGCCGGGCGTATCGTATATGTTTGGGCCAAATTTCAACCAATACTCGGCAGTCTCCAATGGCCCCTATCCAGGCCAGTGATAAATATTCATACTCTGTACTATCAGCCAAGAGGGATTGTTCTATCCCTAATGGCTCTGCACCAATAAGATTGCAACAAAAAGGTACTGCATAGCATTGATTCCAATGCGTCTTGAGTAGGACTTAAACGCATACAATTATCGATGCGCATGAATAGTTTATGGAATTTGGGATGGCGCTGTGTTGCTTTGACAGCTGGCCGTAATATTTTCATTGGTGGTTCCATCTTTGGTTTTGGTATATTTCGTGATGTAAGCAAGAGTACTATAGCGAGTCCAACGAGAAACTCTTGCTCTAGTTTCTCTGATGTGATCTCTATCGCTTCTAACACCAGGGATGTGATGCAATAGCCAAAAAAAGAAGGAGTGCTTGGGATTGTCTGGGCAAGCAAAGACTGCTGCTGAGGCTGAGGTGATCTGGAATGATGATAAAAAGCCAGGGTGCCAGGTCTGTTTTACTGTATTACATTGTCCTGTGAGACTGTCAATCGTTATGCCTCCTTTCATTCTGTTCATGTATCATGATCATGGTCAGCAACCATCTTAAGCAACTGATGGAGAAAAATTGTTGCCTGGGCATCCTACAGCAGCTGGACTCGAAGGGACCGAGTCAGCCCAGTTGAGTATATCAGGGGGATCATGAGGATATTCCACACCAGGCCCCTCATAATCATCGTCATCGTCATACACAAATTCAAACTCGTCAAATATATCTGCTGCTCCCGACATTGAGACAGTTCTGGTCAGACACCATTGTCTATCCAAGAGAGCAAAACTTGGTAGCGGGTGTGTTGTAGGGTTAGGTGTCCGAAATGTGAAGATTTCACCGGAAGTCACAGCATGCCGCGGCTCGTCCGGGAACTTGGAAACGTGAAAAGCATCCCCACCAGACCGGGAGAGACTGTAAGACGAGCTGGGCACTTCTGGCAAAGGGATGACATCAAACCGACCATGATTGACTCGAGGTTGCCAAAAAAAAAAAAATTGCACTTGGATCTCCTTGCCATCATCAGACACCTCGAGTGATGCTACAAACACGGCGGACGAGGCTGAATGGGTTGGTCAAGAGCGGTTGAAGAAAGAAATCGAGGGTCTGTATTCATTCTGCTGCGGTTATGAATTCCTCCAGTGATGGCTTCCGTGGTGGGTGATAAAGAGAGGCTTGCTTCTTCTTGCTCTGCATTACTTTGTCTTCGTAGAATTCATTCTGCAGGGTTTTATTTCAGACTTCCCCAATGGATTTCCACTAGTGACGCTTGCTTAATTGTTGAACTGTCCTCCATAGAGTTGTATCGTCTCGACGATTTCTGAAGCTACCATGTGGAGAAACTTGAAAGACCATATGTTAGTACATGCTTGTGATAACATCAGGTGACGACCAGCTGTGACCCAACAAATATTCTTATTACCGACGATTTACCATAACTCCATCAACAGTGAAGGCAGTCCCGGCAAGGTCTCATCGGCTGTATCTCTAGTATGAGCACCGTCCAAAAATTTAGGAAGATACTGCACTCTCAAGCAGCAAGAACCTAATTTTACCAAGTTCCCCTGAAAAAGGTGCCGGAAATAGAGCATCTGCTCGACTGTTGCACACTAGGGTTGTGGAAATGCTTCCCCAGGTGCCATAGTTCTCGCCAAAGAGATTTGCTGTTCTTGATAGCAAGGAATCTATGACTTCTCACGGAAACGTGTCAAAATGATATGGCATCTTTTTAGACTTTTGATGATGGGTATTCCAAGAGGTCTCAACGAAGGTACATAATACTGGGTTGAATCTCCTGAAACCATATTTACGTGATTGACTCATTATGGTCAGAACTGAGCGACTTCTACTCTGGGAGATACCAAGAACTAGTAAGTGAGGGAACGATGTGAACAGGAATAGTACCATCGGATGAATGAATGAGGCAGCCTCCCGGTCCGACTAAACCCCCGAACGAGTTATCTCTGGTACTATTCACCTCACTTGATGGAACGCACAATCTTCAATACCAAAGGACCCTCCATGGGTGCAGTTATAGAAGCACTGGTCTTGTGACCCTTAAGACCCAGTCGTGATGAACAACCACCTTCTCCCTCCCCCGTACAACCAGGCAGAACCGCCATCCTTGCTCAAGCGCGCTCTTGTTCGACCACTCTGCAATGCTCTGCTACCAGAATCTACTCGTTCTACGCCACAGCAACCATCAACAACACCAATCCCCTTTGGAACTGATGAAAATGGCCTGCCTCCAATCCGCGTGGTTTGCATTTCGGACACCCACAACGCAACGCCCCCTCTTCCACCCGGCGACATTCTGATTCACGCAGGCGACTTGACAGCTCATGGCACGTTTGACGAGTTACAAGCGCAACTCCGGTGGCTTTCGGCCCAACCGCATGCCCACAAGATCGTCATCGCGGGAAATCATGACCTTATTCTCGACAAAGAATGTGACAACAAATTTCTTACACGCAGTGAGGAAGGCAGTGCAATCAAGCGTAGCAAACTGGACTGGAATGGTGTCCGATACCTGCAGAATGAAGCAGTTACTTTGGACATTCAACGTACCACGGGAGGGCAGGAAACAGTGCTGCGTCCAGTGAAGATCTACGGATCTCCGTTGACACCGGAATTTGGCCGCTGGGCTTTTCAGTATCCTGCAATTCGTGACGTCTGGACTAAAGCGGTACCCGAGGATACCGATATTCTTGTAGTCCACGGCCCTCCGGCATTGTATGGTGATTGTGACGGTGAAAAAGGACCAACCTGGAAGCCCAAGATCAAAGGCGATGGATACCTGTTGCGTGAAGTCAGGAGGGTGGAGCCAAAGTTGGTTATTTGTGGACATATCCACGGAGCTTTTGGCATTGTCCGCATCGAACTCGATGCCGTGAAGGAAGTCAGGGACGCACAGCAGATATGCTGGGAAGGATATAGTTTATCTCGAATTTTGAAAGCCCTAAGGAGTAAGGTCGAGATGCATATTGCTCAACAGCCGAGACAAACCCTCGTTGTCAACGCCGCTTTTGCCCCAAGTGCTATGCCACGTAATAACAAAGACGCCATTTGTGTTGATCTTGGCCTTTGACTCAGAACAAACTTGTTACCACATGTCGCTTTGAATGAAATGAATATGCGGTTGCCAGTGAAGGATTTTTTTTTTTTTTGCTGCCAGCTGAGGACTGATACATTCATCTTCAAATGATCCAAGCACCTCATAATTATAATGAGGAATCACCAACGGTTCCTTAAGTGGCGCAACCCGTATCGTCCACTCCGGAACAGTCTCGAAGATCTTCTCCCCTCGCATGAAACGATAGGGTCTGCTTTCCGTGGTAGCCTTAGGCCAATTTGCTGATTGAAATATTCTACAAGCAACGCCGGAATGACAGAAAGCATGGCGTAGCGGGATTTGGAGGGATCCTGCGGACCAGAAAAGGAGGCAACCGGGCATTTAGTGTAGAAGTAGTCGAGTTCATTGCGCAGGCCAATATTGTCATTCAAAATCAGTCTCTTGTATAGTCGGTATAATGAGGGTAGCGGGTTGTCTTCCGGTTTTTAGGGTATTTTAGGGTAATAATAACCCTAATACCCTAAAATCATGTGCTGACTGGTGGTGTCCACCTTTGTTTTGTATCTTATTAGCCATTGCTATAAGGCTTCGGAGTCACAAAAGATGCCTGGTATAGGTTACTAAATGTTTTTACTATGTACTGTACAGACGCCCCATATCTGTTTCCATTAATCCCTAGACGTTTTTCTACATTGCCTAATCCAACATAAAATCCTAGCACATGCACAACTGTCTGACAAGGCAGGTTTCTCGGTAGTAGCTATTATAGTGTTCTTTGATTTGCCATGGTTTCCATTAAACTGCAAAAGGTATAAAACGGAAGTTGTTAAACATGATTAGCATTTACCGCCGATCTTTGTGAGGTACAACTTCAATCCCCTGCAGCTTACTCGATACATCAATTTCAGAGTCACCAATATCCCGGCCCCTATAAGCACCATCAATAAACGGTTTCCTTGAGTTGAGCAGAGATACTAACACATACGATATGTATACTGGAGGCGAGGAGGATGGAATAGGAATTGGAGGCGTCCCTTTCTCACTGTTCAAAATCCTATTGAATGAATAAACTTCTTGCAATAGCCTAATTCCTAGAGGGAAATGAATACTTACTGGATAGCCGCTTTTACGCCTTCTTCTTACGCTGTGTATTGCATTTGAAGGACAAAAAAAAAAAAAAAAAAAGTCTTACCGGCATTTTAGTGTACAAGATTTTATAGAGCCATGACTCTAGGAGCAGTAGTTGACTTATAGTCTCTTTCCAAACCGAAACCCCTAGGGGTATAAATCAGGTTTAGATTTCAGCTGAGCAAACCAATACGCCATTTCTCAGGTCATTTCTTGCTGAAGATGATCCGTACGGGCCGGGCTAGATCAAAATATAACGAGAACCAGAAGCGCTGTCCCTATACTGTTCATGACAGCTTTGAAGTAACCTTGATCCTGAGCCCCTTGGACTAGTGTCGCAGTTTTTCCAACGAAAGAATACTTTGCACTTGTGGTTTCAATAGCATATGCTTTACCACGTTTGCAGCCTGTGGTATAGAAACACATATCGCCCATGTACTTGTCAACCTGTGTAAATCCATCAGTGTCTACTCCGTAAAACTGCTAGATATCTGAGGGGAGGCCTTACTGCCAAAGATTCCCCCGTCATGTCAGATTGGTCGATGGCCACTATGGAAGAAGCCCCCAGCTTTCTCTTTCTCATCATCAGTGTTATCTTCGCCTTTCTCGTTTTGCGATTGATTAGCCAAGGAATTCTGTTGTTCTTTGGACTTTTCAAACCCATCTGGGTCATTGTAGGTGCATATCAAGCAAGCTTCCCCCGGCACAACATTGCCTTCTTCCAAAATAATTTACTTGCTGTCAGCATGACTATAGATTAATACAATCGTTAGAAGGTACCCACTAAATAACCAAAAAAGAAAAGAAAAGAAAAGAACCCAGTTAGTACCAACCATAGAGAATTGGCCCTTGAAAGTAGCTAAGGAACTTGCGAAACATGTTCTCCTTTTCCGCAGTCAATTCATTCCAGCCGGACTTTTTGCGTCTCGATTCGATATCGCCTTCTTGGAGACCATCATGGATATCGGTTTTCAGCCAATCCCCGGGCACAACAAATGTTCCGTCGTCACCACTACCACCGCTATTTTCTTTTTCTTTGTTCTTCTTCGTGCAATAACGCCATGGTGCCCACCATGGGATCTTCTTGCTATCAGGAATCACCATCGCTTTGGCTGTCAATTGACTGTCGTCGCCAACCAGGAACGGTCGATATATAGCGGTCCAAGGCCGTGTATTCGTCAATATCTTGTTTATGATCCAGGCTGCCTGCATTATCCTGCTGGGGACCATTTTCGATGCCAGCAGAGTACGGTCCTCGGCGCTCCGTCATGGTAACGGTTGAGATTCTTTGAGAATCCGGGAGTTGAGAAACCTGCACAAAAACACCATCTGGCACGACCACAGTCTTCTTTTTCTATGCCAATTTCCACATACGCAATTCCCTATCGGAACAATAATATTCAGGACACGGTGTAGATTCTAGATTCCGCCTTACCCGTCTACGGCGGGCCCTGGCATGAGAGCAATCCGGTTTTCATGGCTGGCTTGGATCTCATTCTATGCTCTCGCGGGTTATTCATTGCTTAGAGAATATGAGGTTAATGATGATGACGTTCCAGACAACTGTAACGGCCAACCCATTTAGAAGGCTGCTCATGCTGTGAGGTCTTTCCTCCAGCTTTCCCCTGATTTACTGATGATGGCCTTGTTGTTTCCCTTCAACGCTTTCAGAGGACGCAGGTCCGTCTCGCCGATCCTTGGGTCTGCTTAGCCCTTTCCCTGGTGGCTTTAATCCCCTGTAGCCTGGAGAGTAGCCCTCAACATTTCTTAAATCAGTTTTCTTTTGTTTGCTGTGCAAGCAGTGAAACTTTATTTTAACAGGCGACAAAGTTCTTTCTACTTCTGCCCGTACACCTGTATCATGACTTACGTGTACCTCTTTGGTGAGAGAGAGGTGCGCAACCTAAAGATCCTGATGGAACAAGGGGTTGGTGTAGTGGTGGTGTCAACTCTGGGGCGCCAGGCCACCTGTATAGGCTCCCCAGCCACCCATACAGTATATGCAGTGGAGCTTCAGGGTATAGAAATGGTGCTCACCCAGATATACAAGTCAATAGGTCCAGCAACTCAATGCCCTGATCAAACACATATTGGAATCATCTTCACAGACAACCAAGCAGCAATACAGGCATGTGCAGCCCCTAGAAGGTCATCTGGTCAATATATCCTACACCAGATCTCCCAGCTGGCTGCTCAACTATGGGGACATGGGTGGAACATACAACTGCAGTGGCTCCCTGGCCATGAGGGTGTATATGGCAATGAACATGCTGATGCCCTTGCCAAGGATGCCACTGGCTTCCTGGCCTGTGATGACATGGAGGAGCCAGTCCTTATGGCTAGCACCTGATGAGTTCTTTATATGGGGGAGGTTGAGGCCTGGAGGGCTGATTGGGCTACTAATGCCCATAGGAGCTGTCACGGCGCTGCCGTTGGCCGCCAGTCGTTTGCATGAATTGCATCGATTGCCTGTTTTGGACGTTTTCTTTCGTTTGCTTGAATTAAGCGAGAGAACATAAAAAGGCCACACAGGTCTTATTTCCTCTTCTTCTTCCTTTTCCTTTTCTCTCTCTATGCTTGATTTTCTCGTCGATAGCTACATAGTAGTTTGAATATTAGTTCGTTTACTACTATCTGAGCCGCGTGACACCAACACCACCTTCTACATCTCACAGCAACCAATCAACCCAATCCTTTGGTGTAGGAAAAACACCAGACCACCAAACACCAAACATCAAGCATAACATGGTGGTCACGTCACGGGCTGCCTATATTTTTTTTGGAAAGAATCGTTATTAATTACATAAATCGTCCTTGTGAAAACCACTGGAAAATTGGCTCCCTTTATAAATGGACGAATGAAAAATTACCAACAACACCAAATCCACCACATTTTTTCGAATTAGAAAGGAGCAGGACAGATTCGCCGTGGGATGTTCTTTTCTCTGCATTCGTGTTCTTACCTGTTCGAGGCATTCGCATCCTTCCCTTTGTCTATTTGATCAAGCTTAAAAATTTGAAATTCGTCGTGATAAACTACGAGTGAAAGTATTATTTTTGAAATGAAAGGAAAGAATGCGAACTCTATTTTTCCACTCGCATTGGCGAGATTGGTAGGAATGTTGGCGAGAATCCTGGCGAGATTGATAAAAAATTTGCATATCCACTGCGAAATAGTAATGCAGGAACACCATGACGTGAATAGCTACTTTGTTTTTGAACACTGGGCAGATTTACGGCGTCCCTAATCTATTTACGTACTCACCTCCCGACTTCATTAAAAGAGAAGAAAAAAAAAGGTTGAACTCTTTTGGAGGAGGATCGAAAATCATGAAGGCCGTAGGAAAGAATGCAGGTGGAGGCATTTAATGAGACATGATTACTTTTGTCGCCCAAATATCCATGAGCCCCCAGTTCAGTGTTGGTGGCTGTGGAGGATACGGGGAGAGATTCGATGACTGAAAGAGAAAATTGGTCATCTCACGGCAAGTTATGGCAATGCAAATGAATTTGGAATGGGAAAAATCATTAGGGAAATGGGATAAAACGGTACATGCATTAATGTATTTTACGTGTATCTGAAGATTATCGGGGGTGTTTAGGAAGTGTCATAACTTAAAACTTCACTTGATGATGGGATAAAATGAGAAATTTAATGAAATGATAAAAAAAAAATAGAGATCTGTGGTTCTTGGCGCAAACTCACGTTCACATACGGGGCGGCGTAATGAAACAGAACGATGCAGGTGCCCTGTCGGGACGAGGCGAAAATTCCGAACTGTTTGCATAGAAAAAAATTGCTGTAAATGTTGGTTCAATAAAATTAAAAAAAAAACAAAGCAAATTTCCCCTCCTGTATCTTTCTTTTACCCTTAATCTTTCTCTCCCCTCCCCCCA
>WURS02455494.1:0-13920 GCA_011762765.2 Rhinocypha anisoptera
AGGGAGGGAGGGAGGGAGATAGGAATGGGGGTAAAAAAACGAAAGAAGAGTATAACCGCCTCCGTTTCGACGTCCAAAGGGAAGTCCCGGAATCCGGGAGAAGTAGCCATGGACACACACAAGAGCTTACTACGATGTCGCGGGAGGCATGTGTGTGAACGTCAACACAGGAATATAGTAAGACGAATGGTATGATTCCCTACTACAATCTCTGTCTTTCAGTCTCTCTCGTTCTCTCTTGCATATATTTATATATATGTATATGTCTTCCAAAATACGCAAAGAACGCTACGTCAGCGTAATCCCATGAAAAGCCGCTTCAAGGGCGTGTGGCAGGGGTTGAACCCAGGCATGCATTACTCTATCACTAATCATTCCACTCTCTTTATAAATATATATATATTTATTTGTTTGTTTATTTATTTTTGTATTCATATTTATGACCTTAGACGACACAAATGACACACAAAAAGCAGAGAGGCACAAGAAAAGGGACATTTTTTTCACAGCAGCTTTCGACCGCTTCTTTCGCCCCTCTTCCACCGTTGAAGATTGAACGACTTGTCCTACAGTCTTCTGCAGTCGACGAATGCTAAAAGAAGCAGCCGAAAGATGCTTTGAAAAAATTTTTAAGTGTCCCTTTTTCTGTGTTTTATTTGCGACGTGTAAGACCATATACGTTGCTCTACTGAGCTTCCCTTCAATCACTTAAATATATTAAAGAACTGTAATAAGGTCACATATCAGTGGTTGGAGTAGAGTAAGAACGTGCAAAGTAACTCAGCATAGGGATGGGAATATGCTGAAGTTGCTGCTGCACATCTTCAGTACGTTTTAATATTACAGTGAGGAACTGGTTGAACGATCCATAGGAGAAAAATATGGAATTATAGTTGGTGGAGGAAAATGAAAAAAGTAAAAATCATTAAATTTGGCAGTCACAGCTGAGACTTAGGAGTAATTAGAGGAACTGATGGACAGAACTGACGAAGCAGGAAAACGATTTTGGGAGACAATAAACATTAGGAAGTCCATAATAATGAAGGCGGCGAAATAGGAAGGAACAATAAAGATTACCGTAGAAGAAGAAAAATTAGAATAACTATCCTTTAAACAACTTGGAAGTCTTATCAGTTGGTATGGAAGCTCTGTAGAGGATAAAATTACCCAGTGAAAAATATCCTTCAGTAATGTAAACTAGCTAATATCGACCGAGAGAGTTTGAAACTCATAAAATGATAAAAATACTGTGTTTCCACTAAAAATGTTTATTGGTACAACTAGTTTCAAGACTTGAGGGTGACGACAAGTACCAGATAATCACGCCAATCGTTGAAACAATAGTATTATCAATGAAAAAGTTGAGTGGAAATAGTGTTTTGATGATTTGTATAGCAAAATGAACTTCAAAAAGTTGAGCCTGAAACCCTTCAATTAGTGCAGAATTACGAAATAGGTTTGAGAAATATTTCAAATGGAGTGAATGCTATATGGAGGTTAAATGTGGGCAATCATCAGGGCAGAGCAGAAATACGTACTTGGAAGGGTTTGTAGTGTGGCTATGGGGAAGAAACGGAAAGGAATGGCAATATGTTTTTTTTATTTGGACGGAAAAAGTAAAAACAATATTAATAAGTCCTGGAGAGTATACATGAAAGAAGTGTTTTAAAAATATAAGAGAGAGGAGGAGGACTGCGTGGGACACATT
Source organism: Rhinocypha anisoptera (assembly GCA_011762765.2). Classification (NCBI taxonomy): domain Eukaryota; kingdom Metazoa; phylum Arthropoda; class Insecta; order Odonata; family Chlorocyphidae; genus Rhinocypha; species Rhinocypha anisoptera. The sequence continues at coordinate 1,709 of WURS02455494.1, forward strand.
CTAAGAAATGAATGTTTGATGAAAAGAGAAATGGAGGGAAATTTAAAGGGGGAAAGCGAGGGAGAAGGAGAGAACAATTGGCGTGAAGATGGGAAGGGTAAAGTGTAAACATTTAAGGGAAGCAGAACAGGAAAGGACAGTGGGAACGGGAGCGGTAAATATTAAATATGTTCGATGGCGGATTCATCAAAGAGGGCGAGATGCGCACAGTTTGGTGTCAGTCTTTCGTGACGCGCACGGGAAATTCGCGTCCTTCAGTTCAGTTGTCTTAGAGTTCACCGGAGGTCAGTAGCTTCTACGAGAGTTACTTGTTACTGCAAGTTGGTTATTGCCGCCATATTAACCATTGTTCAACCTTAGTAATGTGAACGGGGCTTATCACGTCCTCCTCCAGATGGCCTCCAGCTGGTGCAGTCCTGGAGCGACGGGTTACGCGAGCGGTTGCTGGCGAAAACTGGAGGGGATGCATGGTGGAAGGGAGGGGGGATGAGCGTCTGCAGAAATGGCGTCTTTATGACACCTGTAAATTTGCCTCGGGGAGGAATCCCACGGGCGAGAGTTTATCTCTCAAGGCGAGGAGGAAGAACGGATGACGGGTCTAGGAGTGAGAGGGAAGTGGAAGGAAACTGTCTGATGGAAGGAGATGGCGAGAAGTGAATTGCCGTATGTGAATCATTATTGCGCATGCGTCGACGTCAAATCTCAACCCCCCCCCACCCTCCCCGTGATTTTTCTTAAAAATTCCCATTATTACGTATCTCGTTTTCTAAGTCGGCCCTGTTTTTTTTCCGTAATTTAAAATACTAACATGCTTACTGCATTGCATTAATATTCATCGTAAAATTTCGGCATTTTTTATAAAATGAATTTTCACAAGCGATAGGGGCTACAAGTGCTACAATTTCATATTTATATTTGAGTTACGCAAGCTAAAAAAAATACTTTCGTATGAGCCAAAACATATTGTGACACATTAAGACGATAACTTGAAAGATTCAGACACTAGGAATTTGGACAGATTAGATATCTCCCTACGTTTTGCACTTGATAGTCGTTACATTTACGTCTCCCTAAGATCTGTTAGACTCTAAATCACTGCTAGACACTTTAGATGTTATACTAATATCAGTTGTGACTTTTCAATCCCGCAAACCATTATTTTAAGAGCCCAAAAAATCGAATTCTGCAATTCGATTCGACCTGGTAATATATAGTCTCAACATTTCGTCAAAGCAAGTACCATCTTACACTTCTCGTCATCATCTACCACATTCAGCGTCTCATGTACGTATTACCCGCATTTCTAATAGAGATTTACTAAACACGCGAAGAATCCCGTCCGGTCTTCTTAGCAAATAGATATATTTCTTAATTAAAATCTTTCAATGCAGAGATTGCCTCCTCTCCAGTTTAGTGACGCACTGTATTACATCACATTACACGCAAGGAGTGACTAAACAAATATGTTTTATTTTCTCTTGTGATAATTGTTTTATCAATGTGAATTATTCGAATTATTGAAGAAATATTTTGGAATATTATTTGATTCCGTTCTCACTTAATCATATTGAGAGATCTGTTTTAGATGTCTAAAATCTTCAAAGTACGTAATTGGTCAATTTATTTACGTCATGAATTCTGGTTGGTAGAAGATAAATTAATATCCAAAAGGAAAAAAAAATATGTGAAACTCAGTTTAATAAATATTTGGAAAGGAGTGCTTTCTAAGAAGAAACTCTTGTGGGTCTGTGTCCTAGTGTTCAGTTTGAAACTTCAAAATATTCCAGGGAATTTTTAAATTAACCGGAAGCTTTGACAAGATAGTCATCACGTCTGTCGACGACTATCAAGTACCGAGGGAAAAGAAGATCTAGGGCATTGGACGGGAACAACACGTCTGAGAGAAACACACAATGCCACTGCGTTGTCTTCCTGCCAGCCCACAAAACATTCGTCGTCTCCAAGTCGACGGGGGTCATTTCCTATCGCCCGCCCGGAGACTTCACTCCGTTTATATTTTCCGTTTTTTCCGTGGTTGTAATTTTAATTGTTTTTTTATTGCCGTATTCTGGTTAGGGAGAAGGTAATCCCCCTAGATCTTTGCATAAGGAGCTTTTTTTAAATGAATTTGCTCAAAAAACGTGTTGGAATCTGTGATAAAAACTTTCTTCGCAATTTGGGTGCAAGAAGGCGGCGAGTGTTTCACGGGACTTATTTCGATTAAAGGGACAGTAAGTACTTCTACTGTTACTGGTAGAAATTGGAATCTTCTGAAGTTTAACTCACTCAAATGTGTCACACGAATCAAAGTGATGGACGAGATAAGTGGTCACTAAGACTTGAGGGAGCATCTCCAGAACCTATTGTTTCCGAAGAGCCCATTTGCTTTTGGTGGAAAATTAATAATACCCCGCTTGAAGTTGCTCTAGTGAAAAAGTAATACGTAAAATGACGAATAGAAAAAGTGTAGAAAAAATGGAAATTTAAAGATGGACTAATAATGCGAGAGAAATAACATAAGAAATGTAAAAATAAGATAAGAAATAAAAAACAATGTTTCACTAGCTGAAACATTCCTTCCCTCAACCCTTCTTCCATTCGCATTCTTTAATACATTTCACCCCGGTCTGAATAGCCTGAGAGAGTGCTGACAAGACTTGAAACAGCGCTCTGATTAACAAAAAAGCGAGAAACTACTTAGAATTAGTTTCTACTATTAGTTGAAACATATTTTTTGGAGGCTCTTCCGAACCCACACTTCTTTTTTCCCTTCCATTCCTATACTTGTATACCCTTCCTCACGGTCTGAATTACCCATCAGTGCTGACCAGACTTGAAACAACTCAACAACACAAAACTCTTAGAACCCGTAAACTTTTCTTCCTTTTGCCCTTCAATACACATCCTTGAAACATTTCCTCCTGGTCTAAAGAGCCTGAAACTGCTGACCGGACTCGAAACCCCACGCTGAACTACCCTCTGGTTCCCTTCATGACATCAAATGTGCCTACGTAAAATATGAAGGCTGAGAAACCACTGCCGTGAGGATTGACCTGACCCAGATGTCTTCTGTGCAGGTGAGATACGAAGTTGCGAATAACATTTAATGTGAATCGATAGGGCAATTCATATAGTGCAAAATAAAATTTGTATCGCGTGATTTTTTTATAACGTGATAAGGTGGGCGGTATAATAACGTTGAATTGGACCGTTCAAAGGACGATTCGTTTAGTATATCGTCAGCTTACGCGCTGAATTTAGGATGCGCGTACGCGTAATTATTTTTTAAACGTGACACCCAAATTTCACAACCTTAGCAGTCCTTAATCAATAGATATATAAGAATAATCGAGAGCAATAACGCCACGAGGCATGCACCGCGTTCTTCGACCACGCCGTGCCACGCAGTAGCAGAGTAAGGAATGATGACTCATTGCTAAAAGTCTCAGTTTGCTAACTATCAGTTAAGCTATCTGTTAGATAAAGTTACGAGAGCATATTATGACTATAAATTAACTATTGGTTATGAGTCGATCGATTGTCATTTGTTTACAATTTCTGCCGCTTACATTCGGTTGTTTATTTGTTTATTTTCCGTATTCTTGATGATACCAAATTCATTTGCATATTGAAAAGAGTTGTGACAATGGCGAAAAGAGCAAGAAACTCAAATTTTACTGCAGAAAATGCAATGATCCTCGTAGAAATAATTTCGAAGCATAAAAACGTCATAGAAAATAAAATAACTGATAAACTGAACTGACTAAACTATGTTTTTCGTTGCCACCCCTGTGGCTGTGCTATATATATATATATTCATATTCATATTACCAACTACACCTTTGAATAAAAAATTCTATTTTTGATTAAATATGATAGAAAATGCACTTTAAATTAGCAATATTATATCTTCAAGAATATGTTGATGTATTGAAATGAGAAAAAATAAATAAATAAAGAGAAATAAACAAAAGATCCATTAAAATGTTAATTTTGCAAATTTATCGAGTAAAAAGTGCAAATTTTAATTTTTTAATTCAATTTAAGAGAAAATACTTATTAATTCAACAATATTATTATTTGAATTACATGTTAATGTATTAACATGTACAAAATATGCGAAACCAATGATTAACATATGACAAATATAGCTTCGTTTGAGGAATTTGGCAACTCTTTTGGTAAATGTGCACACATTTGCAATGTTATGCAATATTTTAGAGTTTTTATTTCATATTCGTTATTAGCGAGCTTTCAATTCTATAAAGGCATACCCAAATTACAATTGTAATTATTTACGAAATTTTTGCACAACTTTTTGTGAATTTGCACTCATATTCGCGAATATATTTGGAATTTTAAAATTTCAAGTGTAAATTCGTAATCAATGGGTCAAAAAACATATATGTACCAATTTTTGATGCTATACGATTATTTGTTTTGAAATGCCCCCCAGTTTGGATTCTGGACCTCTGTGCGACGTGCGAAACCCATGTTTCTATCTGTTTTTACAGTCCTGAGAAAAAAATAATAGGATGCATAACAACTCGAATGCATCTCTTGCTTGAACGAAATTACGCCGACAGGAACTGCTTCCTGGCACTTGGTATTTGTCCGGGTTTGCTGATATCTTCAGTGATCGCCGACAAAGGCTTCGGCCGCCGAGAGAGATGGCGTTCAGTTCCCTGCTGAGATTCACAATCACTGCCGTAGAACGGAGAAACGCAAGGGAAGATAGGAAAGGAATATTATTATGAGCAGACGTGCTGTTTGAACGACGTCCACTGCGTCAGGAGGGAAACGGAACCACTACGAATATGAATGTACTACATTGACCAAAAAAAAACGTTGAAATACCTATTTAAAATTCGCGGGTGTTGTGAAAGCATGCAATTATTATTTTTTTGTAAGTTGGTATTACTGTCATTGATATCTATACACACAGTTTAAAGTCAATATATATTTATTCGATTGTTGGAGAGCTACTCGTGTTTTAGTAAACAAACAAAAGTCACAGTTTGTCGATATTCACCGTGTCTGATTCATTTCAGAAAAAATATTCATTTCATCATTAATAACTTTGCTTTGAACATACTATTGGTCGCAACGCGTTTGTCGTTTGTCTATTCTTTGGGCGCCGCTTAAATTATTGTCAAACGGAGGGGAAGACAAAACATTTGATATTCCATTCCCCAAAAGTGCCACTCGAACTTTGGAAAGCATTGTGACGACAAAGTCTCGATAAAAGTTCACGACGGTAATATTAAAAGATCGATTAAAAGCATTAAAAAAATACCACAACAAAACTTTCATCGTATCTTTTTTTATACGATCGCGAATGCCAATTGTAAATGTGTGAAGATTTATCGAGCATTAAAATTTGACAAATCACGTCGGCGAAGTATATTACGTACGACGCGGATGGGTCACCTGGAAGTTTTGAATTGTTTCATTTGCACTCCGAACTCACTCGGTTTTATTTGAAGTGTACTTAGCTAATGATATTCTTTCATTAAACACAACCAACTACGTGCATTCAAAAAAACCATTTAAAGCTGCTACAATTGGCTTTTATTGTATGAACTCATGTACCTTTTATTGATAAACTGCCGTTATGTACCTGTAAGCTCCACCATCTTGAGTTTACTTGTCACAGAAATTGGTATATATACGTAACAAATAAGCTAAAATATATCAATAATTTCTATGATTAGGGCAAATCAGCTTTAATTTTGTTAGTGAACATTTTGGTTAGTGCATAGTTATGATCATGGTACCTGAATATGTTCCGTGGTATGATATCCAAATATGACGGCTGAATAATTGTTTTAATGACCAAACTCAAGTAAACGTAAGCATCAACAAACAAATTGTTTACGTGTTGCTATGGCTACGTGAGGGAAATCAACAGTCTGTCATAGAATTTTCAACTTATGAAAACAATTACCTCCCTCAATTACCGATCAATTGATCGGTAATTAATAAATTTAATTAAATTGATTAAATTTATTTTCATTAATTTAATTAAATTAATTAAATAATTTCTTAAACACTAAAATCGTTTGTTGGTGAAATGCGCGTGATTGGTTGTGAGTTCGTAGATGAAGAATTTGATGGCGATAGAGTGATTGTCGATCGACGAGAGATTTCGAAGCCGGGCCTTAATGTAAACAAATAAACAATATGGTGTAACCATGACAGAGAAACGCCATCTTGCCTCAATTCACGCGACCAATGATTGCACATAGTATGCGCAGTAAATAAAACTAGCTTTCTTCCTGATTATTATTTTAACTATCTACGGAGTTTCCGCAATTGGCGATTATTTATTTCTCGCGGTAGCATTTCGTTCTTCATTTTTTTCTCCTGAGCTCTATGTATGCATGTGGTTATATTCCTCGGTCGTAGTGTGTGTGCGCATATTTAAATATGCACACGCATACATGCCTTCAATTTTTTCTCTCTTTCTCTCCCTGCGTGTGTCTTTTATTTCTCTCTCTCGACACGCTAGAATGGTTGTTCAGTTGGAGATATATATCCCCTCCCCCAGACCCCTCTAACCCCCCGCGAATGGGAAGCTGATTAAAATTTTTTCTGCTTCGAAAGGAGTCTGGGTGGAAGATATTTTTCATTTGGGGGGGAAAATTAAAGGAGAATTTAAAAAAATAGAAAAAAAATATTTATATATATATATAAACATCTCATGTGTGTTTGCATGTGTGTTTATGTTCAGGAACCGGAAAGAAGATCAAGTGCCCTCAGGGTACAGGGTCTCAGTGCGGTCGGAAACAGGGGTTCTTCATTTTTTAATTTTTTTTTTCGAGAAACATATTTTTCTTTCGATTTCGATACAGCGATGGCGGTGGTGCGCAAGGGACCACAAATTTCTGCGGTTTCCGTCGTTCACTTGTTTTACGTGCTTTTTTTTTCCTCTCGAACTCTCTCTTGCGGTTCTCCGCCGTCATTTCTTTTTTTTTTAAATTGGTATTTTATTAATTTATTTTTATTATATAATTCCGGGCCTCACTTATCCTCGAAACATATTTTCGATATTCTTTTCTTTCCACTTGGTTCCATTGGAATTCTCTCAACTTCGCAGTGTTTTGTTTGTTTTTAACGGTAATTAGTGATTACTTTTGAAAAAAAAAGAATGGCCTTTTTTCATGAGCATTGTTTAAGGAAAGAACGAGAATTATTTATTTAAAAAAATAAGTTATTTACGCTTATAATTTTTTAAAATTATAAATTTGAATTTTTTAAGTATAAAAAAGTTTTATTTTTTCTGCGTTTTAACAACAATTTAAAAATCACCCAAATACATTTTTTCCTTCAATATCCCTCCAACAATGAATGAATGTTTTCCTGTGTAATTTCCCAGTCTTATTCCTTATACGGTTAAATTTCATTCATATATTATTGATTTTTTAAAATATGATTTTTTCCGTATCGCTAGTAACTGTTGTTTTTTTTGCAATTCATTATTTCGGTTCTTTTTTTAAATGTCGATATATAATGGACTACGTACCATGTTCTATATAGATTTTATTGGATATTTTTTGTTTAGAAATTATTTTTGACTTAAATAAATTTGGGAAACATTTTTTAGAGGCGTGCAGATTTTTTTGGTGTTGTGATCATTAAAACAAAAGACTTCATGCGATAGTTTCGTATTAACTGCATTTCTGTTCCCCCAATCGCCATTAAAGATTTGCAATTTTAATTTTATTTTATGTTGTGGCTACATAAATATTCATTTGTTATTTTTTTATATTATCTATATTCGGTCAATTTTATATTTTGATAGTTTTAATTATATATTTTTTATTAAATTTAAATTAATTTTATCAATTTAAAAAATTATCGAATTTATTATAAATTAAAACTTAATAATTAAAATTTGCTATATTCGGTAATTTATTACTAATCCATTTCACCAATATTCTTATTATAAATTTGAGGTCGTGATCCTACATTTATTTGTACGCTATCTTGCATTAATTTGTTTTCTAATTTCATTTGTTTTTGCTCTTTTGTTTTCGCCATTTTTATAACGGTTTTATTATAATCATTTTTGCCATTAAAAAAATATATTTTTAAATTTTTTGTTTTCTTCTGTATTTATCATATACTGTTCTTTCACTTACATTTATAATTCTCTGTAGAATTGCATCTCATTATCATTGGTTCTATTATGTTTTTAATTTTAATTAAATTTTTTATCTATAAAAATATGGTTTTCGTCATTCATTTGTTCCATGCCGTCCAAGGTCCACCATTTTCTAAATGTTTATATATTTCAATTCAATTAGGAGAAGGAGATAGAGTGTTTCTCGCATGGACCTCGCAGAATTAGTAGTTTTTTTCTTATCTCGAACATGGCCGCATTTCGTTCTTCATCTTTTATTTACTTTTTTATTTATTTCGATTCTCTTTTTTTCTGTCTCTCCCCCCCTCCCCTCTCGTCTCTCTCCCTCCCTCCCCCCATTTCACTCGAAACACGAACGGTTTTTATCGCCGCGGGGCAAGCTGTTCATTTGTTCCCGTTGTTGGTTTTCATTCCCTCTCTCCTTCTGCGTATCTCTCCGGCGTGTTTCCTTTATTCGTTTGTTTGTTACGTTTGTTATTTATTTATTTATTCCCTCGTTCCTTCCGAATATCGACCTTCTCCTTTTTATCCTACTCGTCGTGATCCTTCTGGTTGCTTATGTGGTTTGTGTTTCTTTTTTGTTTTTCGTCATTTTCTCTTGGGACGTCAGCTGTTTTTTTTAGAACTGTGTTTGTAACCATCAATGTCTTCCATTTTGCGGTAAAGACGTCTGTAATTATTTAATTTTAATATTGCTTCCTAATAAGGCATAAGGATTCTTCATCCAAATAACTTTTCCCGTTACATGCTGTTTTGTGAAATTTCCGCCATTTTGTCGTAGGATGGTCGCCATATATTTTTAAAAGAATTGTTCTACTTTTTCAATTCAGTTTGGCTATAGATAGTTTCGCTAATTGCTTTTCTACTTTTTATTTCAATAATTACTAAGTCGTTGTGCTATTTCCCATTGGTCAATCAGATTTCTCATGAGACCCAATCGCAATTCTAGATGTGAATTTTTAAATCGTTCCTCCTTTGTTTTACGGAATTTTACTGCGTCGTCCTTCGAATGTAAACATTCTCATCCATTAAATAAAAATTTCCCCTGTGTCAATAATTTTTCCGTAAGAAAAGTGAACTTTCCACTCGAATAATTATCATAGCAATTCGCTGTAGTATCTTATTCTGTTCATGGTTATTCCTATATTCGAACTAATCATTTAAATAAATCGTACTTCATTCGTTTTTATTTGATATTTATACTGGGTTGCTATGGACGCTCTCTTGTTTCTACCTGAGCTTAAACCATAGGGTTACTACAGATAATAGAGTTTTGGTTTCAGCGCATTGTGCAATCATTGGTCACGTGACTTGAGGCAAGATGTCGTATCTGTCATGGTTGCACTATTTTGTTTATTTATCTATATATTAAGAGTTCCAATAGGAGTAAAATGCCAAGTAAATAATATTTTCGGGGAATAATTGAATCCATAATCAAAAAACAGGACCATGACATACGTTATATAAATTGAATTATATATATTTTAAAATGTTTTTATTTGATTGTATGATAGTTACGACATGAACTCGAGTGAGACTTTGTCGTCACAATGTATTCTAAAGTTCTGTGGTACCTTTTGAGAATTGAAAATTTGTGATTTCCCTGGTTGTGTGGAATCCTTTGCTCATTAAATTTTGAATTTGCGACCACAGTGCATACAATGGCACAACAGCCTAGAGGTAAGCTGTACCCCATGAACAATAACTCTTTTACTTAAACATGCGAAAATCAACATTTAATCGTCTTTACAGCTCATCAATACGGTAATTTTGAACGCTACGAAAATTTTTACTTTTATTTTTCGGTGAAATTGTTATAATTTTAATGCGTATTATAACGTTTTTTTAAAAACCGTGCCACACTGAATTTTCTCTACCGTGCTCAAACACTCATTTGCCTTCCTGGCTGATTTGAACAGTGTTATAAATACTCCTTACTTTGTTCCTTATTTTGCAAAGTATCCTCTTTTTAGATATCATGATACCTTTTCCGCACTCGCAAATGCAAGCGCCATGTATACCTACTATTTTATTTTTGTGAATAATTAATTTTTTTATAAAAACTCTGGAAAATGCGTACACCGTGGCTGGTTATAACATATAATTAGGCTTATTTATATATTGTTTACTATATTTTAAAATAGAAAAAATTATTTTAAATTTTTAAAACGGTGTTTTTAATTGGCTTTAGCAGACCAGAGGGGCCGATAGTATATCAGAACGAAAGTGGATATTTCAGAGGGGAAAAAATGAGAAGAGATTATTCCTGTCGTATCTCGCTCGAAAGGAAGGGAAGTAATCATTTGAACGACCGATAATTTTTGGGGGGGGGGAGGGGGGGTAAGGAGGGGGCAGCACGCACGCACATAAACACACACACACATATAATAGACGATGAACATCTCGTTATTCCGTCTCGAAAGTTTTCGCTTGCACGGAGCACGCCACTCACTTGTTTTTCGTTTTCAGCATCCTCGCTGTCGTAATTTTTTTTTTGCCCCGCGATGTTGATTTGTTTTTCTTAGTTTCTCTCCTTTTTGTTTGCGAAAGTTAACCTTCCCATAGTCTCAAACTTTTTTTTTTACGTGTAAGTTTTTCTTTTGTTTTGTAATTATGGATACGTTTTTCCTTCGTTCACTATTCTATCCGACGTTCAATTGTTTATTTTACCTTCTCGCCGTCCAGTCATGTGATGTTTTTCCGTTTGTTTCTTTTCTTCCACGTCGCGAGAGTTTACTCTTTTGTTTCATTGCCAATTCCATCCGTTTCGATATTAGATCGTTTTTTTACTGACTTTATTTGTTTATGAATGTCGCTATACGATATTGTTTTGTTTCTTAATTTTCTCTTGTTTATTAACATTATTTTACTACCAGCACATGTGTTTTGTTTTTAAAAAATATTTTCGGCTCCATTTTTTTTATTTCTTATTTTTTTTAAAATTTACCTATCTGTCGCACGAGATTATTACGTTACTTACTTTGTCTTGAATTTTCCTTGACAACCGTGTTTGTTTATTTACAGCGTCAAATTTCGTCTGGATTCATTTCTCTCCGGCTTTGATTAAATTTACCTTCGGTTATCTTCCTTCATGTTAAGCGACAATGTTTTTTTAAAAATTATATTCCAGACCCTCCCGACATTAATTTTTTTTCCCACGTCTGCATTTGTCTTTGTTTAAATCTTCACAAGTAACGCTTCTTTCCCTCTCGTATTCATCTCCTAAGGACGCGATTTTTTTGGTTTTGTTGTTCAGATTATAGCATCGAATGTTCAAGTTCTTTGATTCATTTACAGAAGACGACATTTATGTTATCCTTCACGCTCAACGATGTTGCATTGTTTTGCTTTTTTTCAGGCACTTCCATGTTTTTTGTTTTGCTTAACTCCTTTCCGTAACTTTCCGTTCCGTTAAAACATTTTTAAACTGGTTTGTTTTTATACTATTGTTGTTTACATTCCTCATCGTCCTTCTTCTGTTTTTTGACATTCCTTCTATTTCTTCCTTCATCTTCTCAATATATTTCGTACGTATTTTTTTTTAACTACTCCGCGTAGTAAAATATTTTCCTTTTGGGAACGATCGCTCGGCGCGAGTGTTTTATTTTATCGTTTTTTTTTTCTTTGTAAAGTTTTCACTCCGCAATTTTTTTGCCAAACCAAAACAAGTGAACGACGCACCGCGGCGTTGGTCTTTTATTTTGTTTTCCCCTCTCTCTCTCTCTCTATCTTTCTCTCTCACTCTCCTACTTCTTTTGTTTCCCGCCCGTTTTTCATTTTTCTGATATTTCCTCCAATACATCCCCCCTCTCTCTCTCTCGGACATGTTTATTAAATTCCAACCGCCAATGAGCGAGAGAGAAAGAGAGAGGTAGAGGCAGCCATTTTCGAGACGAGGGGAAAACTTTTCCTTGCGCGGTTGGTTTGGATATGTGCATATTCGAGACGGTTTTCACAAGGACCGGAACGGAACGTGCTCATATCGAGGGCCCTTCAAACATATATCGAGGCGTTATTATTCCTGTTTTAATGTTTTTATTTCTTGTAACGTGCTTTTTTTCCATTT
>WURS02455504.1:0-13919 GCA_011762765.2 Rhinocypha anisoptera
AGAGAGCTATCACTTGATAGGAAAGGATGGAGGGCTGCAGTCAACCAATCTTCGGATTGAAGTACTGATGATGATGAGTAAAATTTAAGGACACCACTGTCACTGAATGCCTCAAAGTTAAGCCTCATGGAAATTGCTTTATAAATTTTACAATGTTATACCAAGTGAAAAAATAAAGGCGGAGATAATATCAAGCTTCATTCTGAAGGCAATCATTGAATAATTCCTTATTAGACAACAGTAGAAATTATTGACAATGAAATATTACCCTGTACACACTAACACTATGGACACTGTCTTTCATGCATAAAAATGGTTTAATTATAAGAAAATTAAGTTACCATGGGTAAGTTTAGGCAATACAAAAAAATGGAACGAAATTCATTAGCTTAGTATCATCATTAAATTGATTTTCTCCATTGTGACAAAGATATTAATGCAATCCAATGGTACTGAAATCACAAATTTTATCTATTTCTTTCTTTAACCCTGTAAAAGAAGTATTTCCATAGTCCTTTGTATCAAACTGCCACTAACCAATACATTTTTCCATATGTCAAAATGTATGCAAAAACTTAAAAGTTTGATTTTTCCTTAACTGAAGATAGATGTCAATATGAAGCCTAAGATTTTCCTTTTTAAAATATCAACGACAATTACCCCTTATACATTGCATTCTAAGCACATTTATTACTTAACGGAGTGCAAGATCAATTTACAAATACCCTAGAACGTTTCTAGAAGCCACTTCCCGTCTGTAGCTTTCTTTAGGTCAACGTTCCGTGTCTACAACTTTTTCCCCTTCTGTTAATTCTACTATACTACAGAAACCACTCCTATCTTGATAACCAAGTCTTAGCATTGCATTAACCGGTTACGCCCCTTAATGAAACTTAAATGTTTTCGCATAATCCAGAACTGATGAAGTTTAAACTACGTCCCTTTAAAACCATCCATGTCTTTGATTAGATACACGTTTTCCGTAATAATATCCCTTTCATGGGGCGAGACTGAAAAACGATGAAATTGAGACTATCACCTGATTATGATTAAACCGAAAAGACTATCATAACACAAGAAACCAGTATGAAAGATCATAATTAATGCATCTCCAACTACCTTTAGTTGATGCCGTCGACTCCACACCGTCTTCTTGAATCCCAATCTCAACGTCGTCCTGTCCGAAGCCGTTCCAACGATGGTCGTCGATAAACGTCGTCAGGCATGCTGACGGATTTCTCTTCTCCCGCATCACTCAGAAAACAAGCTGTCCATTCTATTTTTCCTCTTCCAAGTTCAGAGACAATTTTTTTGATAATCCGCAATCTAAGGGAAATGGAATGGACGATTTGCATTACTAATAAAAATATCGATACTTTAAAACCTAGCAATGTACTTCATACGAACAGGCATAACTTAATAAGAGCTGGTACAAACTAATAATTTCTTCCAGTTCTCCCACGTTAAGAGGGATAAATTAAAGGAGGTAAAGAGATATGAATGTCAAACAGCACCTTTCTGGAGAGGAACTCGTGCGGCCGAAAGAACTGAATCAGCTGACGTCACGAAGATACGTCCCACTGCAAAGCTTCGCCAACATCCCTTGATGGAAAATGAGTGCATTCCTTATTTATTCCCCATGTGTGCAATGTTCGCGGTATCTCCACAATCTCGAGAAGCAAGAAACGAAGAGCACTTTCTATGCAGATTGAACACCTTTCGAAATAGATGACCGGAATCCACAGACTTCCAGTTTGTATCCTTCAGGTTTCCCCTCATCTGTTGTCCAACTGTCGCCTTTAGGAAAAAAAATAAAAATTACACTTAAATTTGAGCCGATTAAGAATTGATATATCCGCCATATTATGCGCCATCTGATAAATTCCTTCACTAATGAAAAAAACTATACACCAATTCTCTACTTATGCTTTTTTAAATTATTTCCCAATTTTTTTAACGGGAACCGACAATCCTAGAATGCATCCAGACCATAAACTTTAAAGATCTGATAATTCTTTATGATGGGGGCTTTGATTTTTAAAAAAACGAATAACGTTAGACTAATCGGTGACCAATTTGAAAATAATAACAAACTTTTCTTGGCGTCCAATTTGCTGAAAGCAACTCGTTGACTGTAAATCTTCCAACGGGGCGCAGCCTGAAACTTCATTTTAATGTTGAAAAATAATCTTTTTAATACAAATACAGATTTACTCATTAAATGAGAAATATTTAGTCGAATCTCACCCCGGGGTTTCTTTGACAGCATTCTTTCAACGCTAATTTCCGAGGTAGGATTAGTCACTATACGATTGACGAAAATCTATTGAGGATATTCTTACTGACAATGTAATTAAAAAAAAGGCAAAATTTTGAGTGTAAGGACTTCAACATATAATTAACGGTCACGACTAGGGTACGAAAAGTAGGTACTGACAACATAAAGCGATGTAGACATTTCAGTTTCACAAATTCACGTAGTAGTTGATGAACATATTTTCAAACAACAAAGAAGATAAATTTCGTACAATATAATCACTTGCCTTTATAATTGGAGGAATCTGCAGTCGACTACTCCGTTCGCTTAAATCCCGTCCGCATCGTGAAAATTAACCTCTGCCGACCAAGACCATTCGACTCAGAAGCACAGGCACGAAGCGTTCTTGTTCGCTTGTGGCGCCACGAACAGCAGAGTCAAAGGAAGAAGCTGATTGGTCGACAGGGTAATCGGGTGACTACGGGAGGGGGTGGGCGAGGCTGAATCGTCGGAATGGGAAGAAAACAGGGACTAAGAAGAGACAGGGGAGGGGGAGGAAAGATGAATTTTGTTGGGGGAGGGGAAGGAGAGATAGGTACGAGAGATGTATGTTAAAACTAGGGGTGGTATCTGCCTGCATAATTGTGATATGATGTTCGTCTGCTGGCAGTATGTCTGCCACGAAGTGTATTTTTCTGTCACTAGAGGGCAGTAAAGTACCAATTAATTCATAGAAATCCCGAATAGATGGCAATGCATGGTAACCCGCGTATTTTAAGTAGTATAATATATATTATATATCCAATAGTATATTTTATGGATATCTAAGTTTTCTTTATTGGGTTATAATAAAAGAGTCCCACAAAGTGACGCTCACTACGACTGTTCCGGTTCCTTTTCATGAGAAAATCTGAAAATTTAAACAGGAAAACCAAAAATAAAAAGCATTATATTCATTGAGGCATCCAGGAAATTTATTTCATGTAGAATATACATATCAATATAATTACTTGCCAATTTTTTTAATTACAACATTTCCTCAATCAAATCAAAAATTCAACAAGGAGTAGTTACACTGGATCATACTGTTAGAAACACTAGAAGTATTACTACAGCAAAAAGCACAAAGAAAGAAAGTCAGGAAGCAGTAATTTTTACACTATGAATAAAAGTATCATAGCTATATTACTGAAGCATGAGAGACATTCCTTAGGCAAAAATATCAAAGAAAGAAAAGCAGAAGCACACTCTTAATCATGTCACAAAGATTTGCTACACTATCAAAAGATAAGTGTCATACAGTTACTGAAGCATGAGAGACATTCCTTAGGCAAAAATATCAAAGAAAGAAAAGCAGAAGTACACTCTTAATCATGTCACAACAAAGATTTGCTACACTATTAAAATATAAGTGTCATACAGTTACTGTTACTGAAGCATTAGAGACATTCCTTGCACAAAAATCACACACAAGTTATATACACAACATATGAATGTCTCACACAGTCACACATACATAAAAAAACAATTATTGAAAAAAAAATTAAGAAAATCCTGAGGCAGTTGATGAAAGCAGCCTCAGCACAGAAGTGCTTTATGCAAATGTATGCCTTAAAATGAAGCTGGTCTAAATTCAAGTCCTCCAACGCTGGATTGCTGCAGAATGTCCTCCTCATGGTTAATACGACTCGTACATAAATGGAAGAAATAAATACTCTCCTGACTGAACTAACGCATTTACATCAGCCCAAATTGCCGCTTAATCTGGACAAAGCTAAGCTATTCACTAACACACAAATCACTCTATTATACACACACATACACAGTCACTGCACTAAACACTGCAATGCACTTAACTCCATGGTTCTACCAATGAAACTACATGACTTCCGGTGGTGAGCGATTGATTTAAAAATAAATTTCATACATACATGCCGAACATTTTACACTCTGCAGTACTTAACTAATTTTATGTAATTCAACTAGAGTTCAGGTTATAAAAAATGCTTATTCAACAATAGAAGCAAGAATATACTTCACTGATTTAACGTGGAAACATCAAATATGAAAGACTGAGAAATTTAGAATACATATTCAAACAATTTCCAACCAGTCTATAGTTGAAATTATATTTCAACAGCAACATTGAGGTGAAGGAATAAGAGTAATAAAAATATTTAGGGTAAATGAGTGTATTTATTATACATGTAGGGACAGTTTCAAATGTAGGAGACTGGCATGGTCCATCTTTAAAATGAAGAAATGTCATTCCAATAGGAAAATATAATAGTGAGGTGGCCATCAAGAACATCATCAATAAAAGGCAAATTCTGCTGAATAGGGTGTTATAAAACAAAATTGAGACTTGGATAACATATTATACTTTAATGAGAAATTCATCATCTTATTTACAATTACAGACTAATATTATTGTAAAGACTGAAATTTCATATATAGGGTGACAGTTGTACATTGATTGAAGATTTTTGTAAAGGATTGACAACTGCTATCTTATGTTTATGCATAAATATTTCTGAGGATAGAGAGGCATTAACTAGGTGGGTAATAGGAACTGAGAGATTGTTACTGTAGTTCCCCTTTTAAGCTTGGAAGCACAAGGCATCCAGCCAAATGTTTTTTTACTAATTTTATTTATAATTAGTTTCATTTTCTTTTCACGGGTTGGGTGAAGATTATGTTATTAGGGATTTCAGTGATTGGGTTTCGCACCATTTAAGGTGATGTAGGGGGCAATATTTCTTTCAGGGAATCGGCAAATTTTGACAAGCCAAACATTTAAAAAAATATATATATAGGTAGGTATTAAGAAACTTATTGCATGAAAGTTTAGTCTCTGTACTTAAAAACTATTGTTAAGATGAAAGTAAGTTGATAGAGCCAACATTACATCACTGAAATGTGAGAACAAATTTTTCGTCATGACTAATCAAAATTTCAACATTATTTTATTCTTCTCATGAAACATTTTTTGCTAATTTTCAAGACATGCAAAGTTACATGCAATATCCCTTGTGCTTATTGTGATTTTCAGCTTATTTTTTCACATTTTACTGTCACATTACATCACAACAATTATTAGTATAATAGTTATTTCAACCAGTGTTAGCAATTAAATTTAAAGATCCCAAATACAATCAAAAATGCATTAATGTACTGTAAGATCATAAAAAATTATTACTACTTTTTGTACAATGACTCTTAAAAAGTTCTCGAAGAAAGCAAGGACATTATGGACATTGCAAGTAAAGCAGTATAATTCATCATTCATGTAATGAGAGAGTATTAAGTGCCATTATATCTACAGAAATACTGAATAAATTAGGGCACCTCTTATTAATACTAACCACATAAGATTGTAATAGACCAAGAACTGATGGGCAGAGAATTGGATTACTATGTAACTTAATGAGAAAAATATCTTTGCTTCATTACTCAGTACCCAAAGTTGTGGCATAGGTAATATATACATAATATATTTTGACAACAGACTTCAAACCATTATCATCATCTGTTGAATGGAGAATCTATTGAAGTATTCATGCAAATGATGATTTATGTCCATCCTTCACCTTTAATCAAAAAGTCCTCCAATCATTACGAGTGGGGAATTCTTAAGTTATCCAATCACAGACGAAAACATATGCTTGTTTATTCATTTTATCGATATAAAATATTCCATAAGATGCAGAGAGTAATATATAAAACTTAATTTTAAGAAAAATTGAAATGGAGGATAAAAGAATACATAGATTTTATGTATGGAGTATTTTATTGAATATAGCTGGCCCTGGTAAATGAACATAAAATGAGCAATTAACCAAAAACAAAAGATAAAAATATCCCAATTAGTTTTTAAAACAGCAAACAATGTTTATGATATGAAAATATCAATACGTCCTCTGTGACAGAAATTCATTTTTAGAGCTTAAAAGCTTTCAGATAAATCTTACTGATAGCAGTAAGGTGGTTTTATAAAAAAATCTTCTAACAATGAATTCAAATAATTTCAAGACAGTTTCCATCAATGGTTTATAAAAACTTTATAAAAACATATTACCATAGCAAAAATTATTTACCATTACTGCTTATGACAAAAAAATTAAGGGTAAACAGAAAATAGTTGTGAAATGGATCTTTTCTTATTGAGTTGTAGACATTTGGATTGTTTACAGACTACTGCAACATGATTTTGACTCTATAATTTGTAGTTGTTCAGTGCTTTTCAGATGCAATGGTAAATTATATAACAAAAATTATCACTTAATGTACAGTTGATATAATTAAGTCAATGAACAATCATATGGTAACATCCATTTTTACATTTATTTCCATCAAATAAATTAAACTAGTCTTTTAATAATCAATACTGTCATTTATCAAAAAATTAAGCCCTGCTGTGTGAGTGATAGATTGTTGCCTATATTAGATCTGTGGCAGAAATAAGAATTGAGAATTGATAGATGTGGGAAGTGTTACAGGAAAGTGTTGAAGTGCCACAGTTAATTTTCTACTCAGGTTTCCAAAATGACTGCTGAGATTGTAGTATTTTGCAGGCTATTCAGGATTTTGTAGGGTAAATTCCTTAAACCAATAAATATTGCCTTAAGGACTTGATTTTATCCAAAAAAAATTTATTTCTCTAATACATTGCTCCAAAAATAGCATCTCCTTACACTTCAGTAGCAGAATTGTTCTAAAAAATTAATGCCAACAGTTGAAAAACATATGCTACCTAATTTAACACATAAAACCAATGGAATATTCTAATAAGTTCACCACCACAAAGTTGGCTTTTTAGGTTATAGTAGAGAGCCCACTTAACGCTGAGCCCAGGAACATGTAAAAATTCACAGATCAGGGTAGGGGTGGGCAGTTTCTTTCATTGTGCCAACTCCAGTTTTCCCACAAAATCTAGTACCAAGGAAATCCTAGCTTTCATTTAGCTGGAGGTCTCCATAAGCATGACTGGGACCATGTATCAAGTTGACCTATTAATTTTAGTTATCACCTACCTACCAATTTCAGTGTAAAACCAAAGAAAAATATATGGCACTTACAGATTAGTGCTTGCAGTGTGAATGACTGAAGCAGTTAGAAGAAATTATTCTGGAGCTTCATCCACCATACATGCAATGTAGCTGCAGAATGCCATTTTTCACATGCATCAAAAATGCATTAAATGCAATGATATTGGATTTTCCTTTTCAAGTTGACTTCTCCAATGTCGTGGACTGTACAAATGCAGATAGCACAGTACCATGGAATTGATTAATTGCTACAGCAGCAGGAAACATATAACAAAAAATATCTTAAATTGCAACAAACATATATTATAAAGAAATTCAACATGAAATAAAAACTTCACCAGGAATGATGATAAGGGAGATCTAATAGCTCAACTATTATCAGCCATCAACAAAACTTTACTCTCTGGATTTGACCTATATCAATTTCAAGACTCAAAAGGCAGACCGATCACTTTTTAGATCCAGGTTTCCTTACAAAGGAGGAGAAGAGATGAAAGGCATCTTAGCAGTTCTAAATTTGATCATGGTAAGCACTAAGCCAAATTAACAATGGTTATTGTTGGTTAGTAATGGTTTTGGTAACCATGTTCCATACAAATAAATTAAGGTAGTGGTTCCAGGGATTTAATATGTATTTAAATGGGAGTCCCATTTACGCAATGTTAAAATTTCCAGCACACTATGAAATAGCACCCACTGTTTTTTATTCATAATTCATGCCATAAGTCATTTGATAACCTGAAGGCATGAAATTAATTTCAAAGGATTTTCACTGGTCTGGGAAATGGAGTATACAGGGTAAAAACCATGAATATAAAAAAAGAAACTAATACAAACTTGCTATGTTTTGGCAGTGACCTCCTACCTTTGTCAGTAGAAGAATACTTAAGAAAAGTATGTCTAAAGAAATGACTTAGAAAATTTTAGGAAAGGGCTGGTAGGAAAAAGAAGGCTGTGATTAGTACACAGGCTTCAGAATTCAGTATGTAATATTAACCCTTAAGCTATTGGCCCTTGGAGTATGTGCGAAAAATGCCATGGGCCACTCAATCAGTCCTGCTTTTATGAATAAATATTTTTTTACTAAATCGTACATGGAAGAAAAAAATAAATAATATATGTAATTTACTTACCCAGTAAGTTTTTGGAAGCCAAACGCAAAAAATTAACCCTAACACAATGATATTAAATTACCTTATATGTATAGGTATTTTATATGTGAAAGTACATAAATTCCTCCAAAAAGCCATGGTATTTTCCACAAATACCATGTAATAGAGGCTGGCACTAAAATGGTTAAAGACAAGCTATGGGCTTTCAAGATTCATGTGTGTTTACAACTCTCTGAAGGTTTGCTATCTCTTCTAGTTCTCACTTCTATGTTGTTGATTCTTCGGTGAGGGATTTAATTAAAAAGAGTCGCCAGAGGACTGGTGATGTGAGTAGAATAAATAAAGGATAGAATGGAGTACAGAATTTGTCCACTGTGAAATGTCTGTACATGATACCCTCTGATAAACAAAAACACTAATGTACCTATATTTGAGATAAAACATCACTATATTTAACCCAAAGATGGGTTTGATTATGGTAAATGTTTGGTGAAGTGGTGATGGTTTGAAGAGGCTAAAGCTCACTTTGTAATAAGCAGAATGGTATGTGAATTTAACACAGCCTGCCATAGGAGTTGATGGTTTTTTGTTCCATCTTTGATACCAGAGTACATGTGGTACCAAAAAAATCACCCCACACAGCTCGGGCTTAACTGGGGGTGTCCAGTTGCATCACCAATGCAAGATGCTGAGAATCTCTGGTCAGCAACTGAACACTCCACCTACTAATGACCTTGCTGCATTTGAGGTTCATGAGTATGACATAACAAAGTAAAATCAACTTTAAAACTGTAACATAGTGGCAAACATGTAACTTACATGGAATCTTTAAATGCTAACCAATAACCTTGACGTGAATATATTAGCACCCTCAGAAAAATCACAATACAAGCTACTTAAATACCTGAACTGCTTGTGTGGTGAGATCAATGAAATAATATGACCCTTACATGTGTTGCAAGATTCACCAATATTTTAGACAGCCAAAGCACTACATAAGACTGTCACACAATATCCAGCCTCCCCAAGAACCATATCCTCAGGAAGGAATGCTTGCAGGAAGATGGCTTCCATCTTCAACAGGTGTACCAGGTTATTCGGTGTCGCTCTCTCACCACCGTGTATCACAGATATCAAGCGAGACAGAAGATCGTCTGCTCCACTACAAACAAAAGAAAGCAGTGAACAGTTGCTCTAGCGATTCATTTTAATAACTTAGAAAATACTAAGCTCGAGATTGTATATCATAATCCACTTCATATTTTTTTCAGATTGCAACATAGTGTACTAACACAGTTGCATTAATCAAGAATACAGGATTTATAATGGTGAAAAAAGGAAAACTTGAATATTTTATAACAACAGAGAGAGATGCGAGTCTTTTTTTTAGAATTGAAGAAAAATTCAAGTTAAATTCTTCTGTGAAGGTACTTAGGGAGCCAAAATTCTATGAAGTCAAGCCAACGCTTTTGTTTATTATGTTGACTTCCATTTTTCAACTATGTTACCTATCTCAGAAGATGATCCAGTCTAAACCATTCATATATTTTTTTTTTCAGGTGTGTGAAATGGTTTCAAACCTTATGGTGTGTAAGTAACCATATTAGATAACTTTTCTACTCTTATTTGCCAGATATACTCTAGTATTCTCATTTTTTGGTAAAGGTTATGTGAAACAATCTTTTACTACCTCCCTTGTAACCATCACTTGAGGTTACATTGATTTCCATTACAATGAAATAAATTCATCACAATAGATATCTAACATTTTCTCGAGGTGATTTAGGCATTTTGAGGAGAGAAATTAAAATCAATGCTACAATATCTTCAACATACAGTAAAACCTATCTTAATCAATCACTATTCAATTCAAAGCAAGGTGGTCATTTATGGAGGTTAGTATCTTTTACTTCCCATATCATTGCTCTGTAGCTTATATCATTTTTAATAAATAGGGTACCATGAGTTAACACAGTATTTTTATGTTTCCGACTACTTACATGGGATGAACAGTTTCCTTTGTTGCCTCTGGAGAGTAGCTATATTTCCAGTTGCACAAAGATCTCATTACTTCCATTAGGCAGTCAAGTTTTTCATACGGACTGTACAAACTTTGAAGAGACTGAAGGCGAAATCTTGTGTCACATTCTAAAGTACTTAGGACAGGTGAAGAGGCATCACTGGGACCCAATGGATTTTCACTCTCCTGAGAAACACCATACTTCCTTGACAAATTATCCCCTGGGCCAAAAACACAGAGCCTATGAAGATATTAATTATTGAGATAACCATTATTAATATGTAAAAAGTCCAAAACAGTTCAATGTTTTTTTTTACCTTTCACTAAACCACTCATTCTAAAATATATGTGAATTCAATCTTATTGTCATCCAATGAAAATAGTAAAAAAAAATGCTTCTTAACTCATCACATGAATGTCCTAAATGTTTAAATAATTATCATTCTAGATAACTGTAATCTAATTGGTGACCACCCCATTAAGTTAAGATATTTGAATAATAAAAAATAAAGCACACTCCTGCTCTGAGTTAAATACCTTCTGTCTAAATTTCCAATTCTTTTCCTACTCGTACCTCCTTGTTTATCAAACATTCTACCCTCTTGTTATTACTGACTTCAGTAAGTCATTACCTTCAAGTATTCCTTCTGTCCATCTCTTTCCTACCTTCTTCGGATGCCCAGCAACATTTGACTTTCCTTCCCCTGCCATCGTCAGCAATTCTTTGTTCCTTTTCCCCTCTGCTAATTTTATCTTCTTCAACCTCCATCCCACACACTTCTCAAAAGCCTCCACTATCTGCTCTTACACCTTCCCCATACACCTGGATTTAGATCTATACAGCACCATGCTCCTAAGGGTCTTCATAAGTTTTAACTATTTACAGCATGTATGTATGTGTACAAAGTTTTGATGTATGTAAAGGAAAATATTGATCTCTTCCCTACAAGATGTACAACTCACAACTACAGTACAAGACATAATAACCTCCTCCCCCTAAATCAGTGCAGGATAACTAAAACTCAACATTCTAATCCCAACTTTGATACCAAAATTTTCAACCACATACCAATCTCAGCTAGGAATATTAGCAAAGCTAAATTCAAGAATGTAATTTACTCCTGGTTTACTGTACATCCATTGTACTCTGTTGAAGAGTTCTTTACTCATACCACTTGCGATATTGTATTCTAATGTGCCTGATTTATTGTAATTATGTATGCTTTTTTTGTATACTCACATGTGTTTGAAGTTCTATGTATTTTCTAAATACCTTTGGCCAATAAAAAAACATCCAATCTAATATTTAATTTGCAATGCCTGCATGCCAATTTTCCTCTAAAACAATACCCAAACGGGTCAAGTTTTCTACCTTAACCAGCATAACACAACCCAGTCTTCCTTTGTTTAACTTAACCTCCCTATTTCTCAAGAATCTCATCACTTTTGTCTTGCTATTAGTTTTCATTCCAAACCTCTCATGAGTGCTCAACAAGACTTAAGTTTCCTTTGGCTGCATGGTTAACTAGAGCTTGATCATCTGATAATTCGAATAGCATGAGAAAGACATGAGAAACCCACCTTCAACTGGTAAAATGTCCACAACAAATACAGGTGTCTGAATGAATCACCATATTTTCCAGCTTACTAGAAATGTTTTTTTCTCCAGAGAATATATGGAAAATCACTGAATCTTATGTTGTAATAGAAGGGTGATTTATTTTTCCCAGAAAAGTGCAAAAACTAGGGTGCATCTCATATGCTGTTGCATCTTATAAGCTGGAAAATACAGAAATTACATGACTTGAGGCCAATTTGAACCTACTGATACACTGAAGGCAATAGATAAATACATAATATTAAAAATAACATCTTAACCAAGAGAAATACTTGGACCTGTTAAAGAGGGAGAACAATACAGAAAACTCCAAAACAATGAACTCTATATACTGAAACACTCACCGCCACAATTAGAAAAAAAAGAATAGCCTCCTATGGACACCTTCAAAGAATGAATCCCAGCAGGTTCACAGGAAGACTTTTCAACTACCTCCCAAGAGTGAAAATTGCCCATACATAAATATAAGGGAACTCAAAATCACACAAGATGATATTAATAAATGTTAACCACTTATGGATAAGCTAAAGAGAGCTAAAAGTTTTCGTGAAAAAACCCAAAATGAAGACTATTACAGTGTGGACTGATGAAAGGAAAGAGAAGGGAAATAATGAAAATGATCTGGAAGAAAAGGAAAGAAGTGGGAAAGATGCAACTGAAATCAGCTTAGTCCACAGGGGTTTGTTTGGGGAGGGGGGGGAATCTTAACCAAATGAAATTGCAATCTTATAACTAAAATCTCAATACTGAACTTCTTAAAAAATTTGCATAAAAGATTCATGCAGCAGAAGTAGTAGCAGTAAAATATATTATGTGGAATAAGCACTTTTACATTAATATAAAGAATACCACAAACATTTTCAATCTTAATTACCTCAATAGCATTTTTATAGGAGGAGTTATAGCTGGAAAATATATCTTCTGCAGATTCTGAGATAATGATTGATGGCCTTCCACTGTATTTAAAGGTTCATACAAGGAAAGCACAATTGCTTCTAAAAATTCCAAATCACTTTTGATACCTGAAAAATGATGTAAATGTTAGCATTACCATAAGTGCATACTTCACTCAATTTAATCTTTATATGTCTTGAAGAATTAATGGTTGAATTCAAGTAAAAGGATATTTTTTGAAACAGGTAATTAAATTCCTGTATTGCTATTATAGTGCTCTTTTCCAAATAATGGGCAAAGCTATGACAGAGAAAATTAACAACGTGCAAGCCCTGAATACTTTTTGTTAGTTTCATATTTTTATTAAACCCATTCAAAGTTTTTTACTTTATTATCCCAATTTGCATTAAGGTAATAATTTTAAATGCTCAATAACAGTGAATCTCTGAGAGTGACATTTCAATAATAATTCAAAATTACCTTATTAAGTACTAGGAGTAAGGAACAAACACCTCCTTTGAAGCTTCCACTTGAATACTTATTTATAACTATTTCTAGTGATGTCACCAGATAATGTAGCCTTTCTATGAAACCATGGCCACAATCTAGACAGTCTTCTTACACTTGTAAGGACTATGGGAAAGTGATTCAGCAATCGCTGTCCAGTTAGCATACAAGGGGATGTACGTACAATGCTGCCAAATTTACTCCCGCAGGAATGTTACAGATGGCAATGTTGCAACAAGAGATTTTAAAAATATATTTTAATTAATTCAAATCTATTAACAGACGTTTCATTTCCTGGACTCTCGAGAACGGGATTTAAATTGTTACCCAAAGATGCCCTCGGGAGGATGACCACAAGAAGGGTGCATCTTGAAGTTTTAGAAATGATGAAATTGGTACGAAGGTTTTCGCGGCGTCGTCCATGTGCTCTCGGCATTATCGGGTTCTGCGTCCGCGTTTGTTG
>WURS02455515.1:0-64553 GCA_011762765.2 Rhinocypha anisoptera
TCTCTCTCTCTCTCTCTCTCTCTTTCTCTCTCTCTCTCTCTCTCTCTCTCTCTCTCTCTCTCTCTCTCTCTCTCACTCTCCCTCTCTCTTCCTCACTCTTTCTCCTAAGAGGATTTTGGAGTCCCTTTTCGGGCGTGTTGAATTATTAATTGAATTAGTTACCTCCTTGTTGTATCATCATAACATCACTGCTCTCATCATTATTGCTCTCACTTTTGGTCTTCTTTCTCTTCAAGGAAAGAGTGAGTGAGAGAAAGAGAGAGAGAGAGAGAGAGAGATGTAGTTTGGGTTGCTTACAAAGTATACTCGTTCGAAGTTTCCTAGACTTGAACTTCAACTTGAACTTAAAACAAAAAATACGCTTTGCATATACAATGTTCACTGATTTAGCAAGATATATGTTCAAAATGATAATCTTTTAGTCGTGAAGAGCTTTTTTCAAAATCTCTCTTTTTGTATGCGTAAAAGTACTGTTTGAACGTGAGTTTGAAATCATGAATTCGCAATTAGCGTCAAAGCAACTCTTTCGATTCCAAAGATTATCAGTAAAAGATAACTCTTATATTGCTAATTGAATGAGTGAGACACATACGTCCCGATAGCGCCTTCGGAAGCCAAAGGGTTAAACCTGCTATCATAATACCTTGCTTACTTTGCTTGATCAAAGTATGGAGTGGGAAAAAATGACCCTGTCTGTTTGCATTCCAGCAGAACAAATTCGTACGTTTTTTGCAGACAGTATTAGAGCGAGCTAAAAGTGAATGAGAGAGAAAATAAAAAACGAAGAATGAAGAAGAGAGAGAGAGAGTAAGAGAGAAAAAGTGGTGCAATTCTTGGCACACCGATCTCAAAAGCAATCTCTATTGTGGGGAACAAGCGAAGCGTGCAATGTGTCTGCACTCTCCCAATCGATTGACCTAACATTCTCACTCACATAGCCTCACTCACTCACTTACGGCAAAGTGTCCCGAGGCAATCAAATCAATTTCTCGTTGTCTCCGTCTCGATTCATACACACCAAAAAAGGTGACATTCTCTGTGTTTTATCATTAGGGAATTTAGATTGCATACCATCACCAGTATTACTCAAATCAACACTTTTTGAACACGACACGTTTCAATTCCATTCCATTCTTCAATTCCAATTCCAATTTGTCTTTATGGCCGGATGAGTTTAGTAAGTTTTTAGGTTTGCATTTCATCACTTTTTCCAATTTCAATATGAAGAAGAAGTAGAAGTAGAGCTATTCTACCTGATTTTGAGTAGTTGTATACTTCATATAGACTTAAAATATAATATTTTATAGCTTCGCTTATTCTTTATTATTCATTCAATTTTTTGAAACGGAAAGTGTTGTGAGCTCTCATTGAGATATCGACACCTCTGATTCAAGAGATAGAGATAGAGAGAGAGAGAGAGAGAGAGAGAGAGAAGGGGAGAGAGAAAGACTGTTGAAGTTCAATGAAATTGAGTTGGATAGAGAGAAAGCATGCAATGAATACTAATCGACTGAGTACTCGTGAGCGTGAGAGGTGAATGTTTATTCTCTTGCGCGATTCTAGAGGTGAAACGCAGACGAGAGAGCCAGAGAGAGAGAGAGAGAGAGAGAGAGAGAGAGAAAAGTGAAAGACAACAATATGAGGTCGTGAAGTGCTGTTCGTCATCGGAATTAATAATTCACACATCGCTAGAACCAGCGAGTTCACTCTTAGAACTATAGTGTCACGCAACCTAATATTTTTCTTCATTCTATACACAGAAAATAACAACTTTTTTTGTTCTAAATGTTTATCACTACTATCATGAAGGTTAAAGTAGAAAACAAATTATATACATTATATGCTTTCAATAAGATGCAAGTTGGTGCTAATTTATAATTACCAACAATTTGTTCTTTCACATACCAAAGATATAAGAAATTACAAACCAAACTTTAGAAAATCTCAAAAATAACTCATAAAACCAACTCTTGATATTCTTTAACCTTAGTTTAGTGAATTTCAAAATAAAAATTTGTGTTAGCGTCGATTGACACGCAAGAGAAAGATTGCAAAAAAGTGCCGTGAAACAATCGATGCTTAAGAAAAAGAAGAATAATGTGGAATCATCCGTTTTACCTTGACAAGTATGAATCCACAGCGATGACAAGCTAAGCAACTTATTTGTTTGCTTCTAAACAACCGATCAATTACTTGACTTGGTGACACATGCATTGACATTAAGTGTGACGTCTACCGATGACATCATCTACGCAAAGTCAACTTCAAGCAATGTTTTGATATAAAGAAATTCCCTTTTGGTAATCAAGTTTTTTGAGACAAAATATTTTATTTAATTTGAAATGCAAAAAAAACAAAAAACAAAAGGAATGACGAGGGTCAGACAGGGATAACAGTCAACCAGGGTTAGCCATAGTCTTGTTATTAACCACAGAAAAGTTTCTCATCACACCTCGCCACGACAGCAATGCCATCTATGTTACTGCTTTACAAGCTTCTTATATAGCACTACGTTAGCTTTGTTTCCCATTGTTATGGTCGTTACCGAAATTTTTTAATTTTTTCATTTATAATTTTACAACAATCAAATTTTTATTTTATTGCTTTGCTTTTTTGTAGAGATTTACGCGTTATTCTATATAAAAAGTTGACAAGTATAGTATGAGTGACATTAATGGGCATTGTAGGCATCGTTGTGGAATGCCAGTTGCCAAGCGCGCTTGCTTGGCAGATGTTGAGAATTGGTTTTGATTATGGAGAAATTGAGTTCAATTTATTATTAGATTCCAACCATTACTGATTGTTTCTCCGTTTCTCACTGTACAGTGAGTGCATTCAAAGTGCGGTGCCAGCTGTGGCTACCTCAGCAATGGCCCTTGCCGCTCTCTCGGTACTCTTGGAGGTTTGCATGCGCTGGGCCAGCTGCTTGCAGCGTTGCGCCATAGCTTGGTCGGCGAGGACACGATCGATCATGCTAAGCAGTTCTTCCTCGTCACAGGTGTACGCATTGATCCGACTTCCATAGCCCTTCTCGGTGATGCGCTGTGCGTTGTCATACTGGTCCGCGAAGAGAGGATTGATGATCAGTGGTTTGCCATTGTAGAGTGACTCGAGCACCGAGTTGTTGCCACCGTGCGAGATGACAAGATCGACGTGTGGAAGAATCTCCACTTGAGGCAAATATTTCTGCCCGAAGATGTTGTCCGCCAACTTCACTTTGCCATCGCTCGGACCTAGCACCATGAGAAATCGATGCGGTGAACGGCCAAAGATGTCGGCGAGACGTTGCATCAGTGCAAGATGCGATCCACCCATCGAGCCCATTGACACGTAAACCAATTTTCCACTTTTTTGTTGCAATTTTTCCGGTAATTCGAAGTTGTTTTTGGTTTCTGACTCACGAATAAAGTGATCAAAGCGTTGCCACTTGGGTGGTAATGGTCTAATGTCGAGATAGTCGAGTTCTTCCGGGTAAGCGTAGATGTTCAGATAAGGTGAAGGGTGGAAGATGGAACCTTCGGGCAGTGGTGGAACTCCCATTTCAACAATTCTCTTTTCAAATTTCTCAATGATTGGCCCGTGGTGATTAATAAAAGTGTCTTCAAATATCTTCCATTGAGCCCGATCACCGTCAACCGGATATCCTTTGTAGTTAAAATTATTAGAATAATCCAAAATATAAAAGTAATTTACCTGATCCGGCCGGTGGCGTATTAGGATCTGAGATGGCACTGAGTGGGTTAGCACTGCTCATCTGCACCCACTTACGACCCGAATTGTACACGGCTGGCACTGTGAAGTAGTTATCCACTACAATGATGTCTGGTTTCATTTCAGCAA
This sequence comes from Rhinocypha anisoptera, assembly GCA_011762765.2. Lineage (NCBI taxonomy): Eukaryota > Metazoa > Arthropoda > Insecta > Odonata > Chlorocyphidae > Rhinocypha > Rhinocypha anisoptera. The sequence goes on from WURS02455515.1 coordinate 3,841, forward strand.
TGATCTTCTCCAGTTGGTCATCAAAGTTGAGCTCATTCATAATGAACTCATCAAACTCTTGAATATTTTGATGGCCAGCCTTGTAGAGCGAATCGCGATGAAGCGTATCTTCAATCAGTTCCATCGATTTAACCCAAAAGTCATTGGGACCTAATGATTGATCACGTGAGGGATCCGTATAGATCACTTCATCGAAACCACGTGACTTAAGTTTTCCCTTCCACGCTTGTTCCAAAGCAAAAGTGACTCGGTGTCCAAGACGGATGAGTTGCTCGGAGATGCCAATGCATGCATTAATATGCCCCGTAGCATCGAGAGGAACAAAGAGAATTGACAAGCTCGACATGATGCGTTGTTTCCTTGGCTCAACTCAAACCACAGTTGAATTTATGTAAGTTGGAAACTGGTGCGAAACAAGTGTTTATCAAGTGGCAGCATACTAATAACATAAAATGATTTGTGACTGTGTTCCTGCGGCTCGATTGCACAGCGACGAGTTGGCCTTGAAGCCATATCAGTGAGCACTGTTGTGTGGCAAAGATGCACGCTTCAAGTCTACCTACCAGACTCACCACTCACTGACCTACTCACTCGCACACCATACCACAATCTACCCATGGAAGAGAAAGAGCGAGAGAGAGAGAGAGAAAGCTGGTATTTGAAGATAGTACACAGCTGTGTCAATTCACGCTCTGTCTCATAGACATATTCCCACTTTGATGTGTCTGATTCGATTGAGTGCATTAGTATTGCGTGAATCTTATCACTCTTGTTCTAATGCACTCCGGCTCATACTTGGGAAAGATTTGTTTTTAAAATATAAAACAATAATCACTTTTTCTTTTTTTGTCTTAAAACTTCTTTAGTTGATACAATTGCCAATCAAAAGAACCTAACTGAAAGACATAGGTATAAGTAATGGTTTCGCAATCAAATGCGCGCGCACACGATAAGTTTAATAAGATTGTGCTGTTTCATTAACTTTAATCCGATAAAAGAAAAGGAGTTTAAGTCTTATTTCGATTCTCGCATAAATTGGATTGTGTAAAAATTCTCGCGTAGAAAGCAACTGGCGCTTTTTATTACGTTTCTAGATTAGATTCTTGCTTTTGTTTTGAATAAGTTGATTTGATTGTACTCTCTGCCATGCGGAATTAATTCGTTTTGAAATTAGTTAGCTTGTCTTTAGGACAAATATAGATGCGAATTGAAAACATATGGAGCATTCTAAATTGGAATTGTCTTAAAATTGTCCCAAAAATATCATGTATGATAGTTTTTTAATCCAATTACAACACTTACAATACAAACTTCCAATTTAAAACCGTTTATTTTCAACAAAGCTCCTGTACTTGAGTTGAGTAGAACTACAGTATAATTTAAAGCTTATTTTTCCTGTTTCAAAATTTTTAGATGTTGAAAGTTTTCCATGTTTTAACTTTAGATTGATTACATTTAATTATTTGTTTGTTAATTCTTTGCTTTCTGTAGTTTTTACAAAAGAAAAAAGCATATAGATGATTAGTTATTGTTGTAAGATATGTTTAATGCAAGGATGTTTACTTTGCGAACAGGATATGAAGTAGCTGGTAATTTTTCTTCATCACAACTCACACTAGGAGTTAATGTTATTGAGTGTAATTTGTTTGGCTTTGGTTTGATACAACTCTAACGGATGGTTAGGAAAGTTTTGGCATCAACTCTTGTCAAGAATATAGATCCCGGTTGTTTTTCCCTTGGTCTATTCCATCGAGTAAACTATTACGCTACCGAAGGTTGATTGCGATCAAATGCACTAGTGGTGGTGGGTAGAGTGTTGATTTGCCCTAGAAGATAGTTGGTTACCCAGGTGGCAGTCGGATGGCATCTCCGCGGAGATCGGTCACTGGTCGACGAGACCACTGCATACCCACGCTGTACCACTACTCGAATCATTATTCATTATATTGTTACTAGCTCTATTGGTTCGACCCACTTTGGTCCATCGAGAGCGTCGACCTAACAACTAGTGCCATTCACACATAGACAACACAAACAAACCATGAAGACTGCACTAATCTTGCTGACCACAGTAGCAACTACTCTGGCCCTGAAACAAATTAATGGTGTAGTCCGTTCAAACAATGAATTTGGTCTTCAATTGCTTGATCAACTTGAGTCAAAGTTGAACAGTGAGCATAAGTTGAAAAATCTCTTCATTTCGTCTTATAGCATTCATGCTGTGCTGACCATGATCATGTTTGGCAGTGCAAAGCAAACCTATCAACAACTTTATCAAACTCTTGGGTATGTATCAATAATTTACTTAATCCAACTGACTTGTGTCAACTACTTTTAGCTACGCTCAGCAGCGTTTCTCCAATCCGGAAATTCTGCAAACTTATCGTGAACTAAACCGCCATCTGACGAAGAGCAGCAAAAATACTGGCAACTTGTTGAACATGGCTAATTCAATAGCTTTGCAGAAAGACACACTAGTCTTACCATCCTTCATAAACAACCTTACATTCTACTTTGGTTCGGAAATTCTAAATGAAGACTTTGAGAATGCACCTCACCAGGCTACTGAGAACATCAATCAATGGGTGTTGCGGAGCACTGAGGGAAAGATTGCCAAACTGTTTGACTCTGACCTCGACGCAAACACCGTCATGGTTCTGCTCAACGCTATTTACTTTAAGGGTAACTGGCAGTACAAATTTGAACGGAAATACACAAAGAAAGGATCTTTCCAGTTAGGTTCAAATCATTTTAGTTCAGTGCTGATGATGCACACTGAAGGTTACTTCAACTATGCTTCTTTCGACGATGGCAAACTAATCGAATTGCCGTATTGCAACATAAGTCTGGCTATGTATGTTTTTGTACCAAACCACTTTCTAAAACACTCACTGGTGGCTTTACTCCGGTCACAGTCGCTTGAGAGTCGTTTAGATCAACTTCACAATGAACGAGTGTCGCTCGAAATGCCCAAATTCAAGATAAGCGACTCACACTCGCTAGTTGACTCTCTTCGTGTGCTCGGTATTAGTGATGTGTTTAGTAGTGCTGCAGACCTCTCCAACATTGATGGTCGACGCGTGTTGCAAGTATCCGAGTTCAAGCACAAGACTTACATTGAGGTCAACGAGGATGGTTCTGAAGCGGCAGCAGTTACCAGTGGTAAAGCGATTCTAAAGTCTATGCCTATGGTTCACGAAATGAACATCAATCGGCCTTTTATCTTTTTTATTCGCGATTTGAAACTTCAGACAATTATTTTTTCTGGAGTGATCAACAAACTTTAATTACTATGTAACAAAATAACATAAGTAGCTTTATTGGCAAATAAAAACAATTTATAATTTAACTGATAACAACAGATGTAAAAAAATAAGAATTGTAATTGTAAAGTGAAAAAGAAAAATGTACATTTTAAAACCTAAAACGTAATGAGATCTATATCAGAATAAAGAGAACTTAAGAACAGCAATCAGTATTTTAAAAATAGAATTTAATTTTAAAAAATAAAGTTTTTAAAATTTTTCTTAACGGTTTTTTTATTTTTTTCGAAAATGTTTTTGAGAACTTACTGACAAGACTTTTCAAGTGCGGGATATACCTAATGTAATACTAATTTCTAGAATAACTCTCTATAGCTATAGCTAATCTTCTTCCCACCCTCTATTTCTCTTTCTCTCACTCTCTTTCTCTCACTTTCTCTCACACTCCCACCCTCTCTCTCTCTCTCTCTCTAATATCTCTCTATTTTTGAAGTGTGAAATAATGCTCTAATATCAGTGATTGGAAGGAAAGTGTGACAAAATTTAGTGTTAGTTCAATTGAAAACATTTAGATAGCGTCACACTTTCAAGTCAATGTCTAATATATGGGCATAGAGGGGTCGATTTCCTTAGCCCACATCTCGATGCCTCCAATCACATCCTTCAGCTCAACGTTCCAAATCTTCAGAAAATGTGCCATGTGATACTTGAGAAAGATCACTGCCTCTTGTGACTCATTTCCACGACGACTCATAACGAACACCTTTCTCGGTTCATCTAGCGGAAAGGTGGTGAAATATTCCGTAATCATATTGGCGATGATGTTGATTCCATCACCGCGCACAATGGTACTCAAAGGCATTGCTCGAGCATGGTTCAACTTAACAATATCTTGCTGCACCTTAGGACGCACATCCAGTAAGAGGTGTGGCTCTTTGGCCAGCATAATTTTCTTGTACTGTTGTGGCGTGATGCGGTGTTGAGGTTTAAGAACTCGAATTCGCTTTTGTGCCCGGAACTCTTTGTTATAGTTGACATTGTACGGATTGATATTCGCATTAGAACCACATGCCAGACAGGCTTCGTTGCGCTCAAAGGTATAGAGTCTGGTGTTGCACATCATACCATCGTAGACAAGCAGTGACTCGGTGAGTGGAGTGGTTCGATTCACCGACAGTTTCATCACTTCGAGCGCGGCCATGTTGCCCACTATGGCAGCGGTCGGCGAAAGAAGACCTTCATTACTAGCCTCAAGCGAACACTCCACTTGAGGCGCCAAGCATCGGTAGCATGGTCCTTCGCCATATTGATTAAAGACTCCCACATGGCCCATGTAACGTAGAACCGAACCAGTGATAAGTGGTTTTCCCAACAGTACGCAAACGTCACTGAGAAGATATCGAGTAGGCAAGTGGTTAGCAGCATCCACCGCCACGTCGTACAATGCGAGCAAGCCCATCGCGTTGTTAGCCGTAATCCGCGTCTGGTATGGCTTGAAAACCACTTCTGAGTTGACCTTCTTAAGTACCGCTATCAGTGAAGTGAGTTTACTTGAGCCAATCTGCCGTTCCTGGTACAACGACTGTCGACAAAGGTCACTCTCTTTGATGCGAGCGTCATCGACCAAGCCAAGTTGACCGACACCAGCTGCAACCAGCGCCTGGGCAATAGCACAGCCCACGGCACCCAAGCCAACCAACAAGACTGAGGACTCTCGGAAACGTTCTTGACCTTGCTTGCACCATTCTGGTGTGATAATTTGGCGCGAGTATCGAAGCACTTCTTGGTTCGATAATGATTGCGACAGTTTTGAATGCGACATGATGACCAAAGCATGAAGTGAGTCGTCTCAAAGCTAGATCCAAACTGATCTTTAATGAGCTTATTTGGCGTGTTTTTAATTTCCTAAAAATTTCAAGTTCATAAATTCAAGTTTGAAATTGGTCCTCATTAATTCTTATTTTTATTTAGAAAAGCATTTGCCGATGTGTATAGTTATGGCAACTTGAGCCGTTAGTCGTTTCAGAAACTAAAGCATTGCTGGGCCTTAATTAGCACTTCCTTTCTTCCGGGAAGGCGTTTATCCCAAACAAGAATTAAAGCTCAAAGATTTTGAAGATTCATTATGTAGACGATAAAGAATCACAAATCCGATTATTGTACAGTGAAAATTAATACAGGTAACGAGCATTCAAATCTCTCAATTACTCGCCCATTGGTACCAAGTGTGTGTTCGCGACAAATCCCAGCAACTCACTTGCAAAACAAATTATTAATTAGATGTGATTGTCAAATGGTACATCTTTTAAAAAGTCTACAAATTTTATTAAGTTGAATTTGCTGCTCAAATACGGAAAATCCCTAAATCCGGTTCGTTAAATAAATTTATTTGCTTTTCCAATTCAATGTCAATGTCAATGTCATGAATTTCTAAAAAATGCAAAACAATGTATAAAAATAATATTGATTCCCTCGTTTAAACCAAAAATATTTAAACTTATTAAACGATATTTATCGATTAAGTTGGAACAACCAGTTGGAGCATTGTTGTTCATAGTGCATCGTAGCAAAGCGTAAACTCTTCGATACTGTTACCAAGACAACCACCCACAAACTGGCACTTGACATATTTGTTGACATTGCACTGATTTTCAATTTATTGACATTTTAATAAAGCACCATATTTGGTTTGCATAATTAATTTGTGATTAAATGAAGAGTTATACCATGTGCCAAATAGGTGAAACATAACTTATGATTCATAAGTTAAGTATAGTGAATATTAATTATAATTACCCAAGTCGTCAAGGGTAATGAACATAAAGAGAGCTTGATAGATCACGAGCTCTTCAGTTATACATGAGTGAAAGTTGTCATTGCTGAATCATCCTGGTGTGCAAGCCCAATCACACGATATATTCAACATAAAGTAATTTTTTAACTCGATTCAAGCCAACAATTGATTGTGTAGTCGCTAAATTCAAGTTTGATTATTGAAACGGTGAGCAAACATGGAACAAAGTGACGATAAGCATTTGAAAGTTCTTCTCAAAGACCTGAGCAACTTCTCTACACGAGTGGTAGAAAAGTTGCATAGTAGCAACTCTGAAGGCAATCTTTTGGTTTCACCAATTAGCATTGTAAATGCATTGGCTTTGTTGCTTCCCGGTGCTAGTGGTGAAACTTACAGTCAGATTCAAAAAGTTCTCGGGTAAGATTTTTAAATTTGTGTTTTTCTTTCATTTCAAATTTTTCTCCTTGTAGTCTTAAATCCTTTGACTCATTTGATAAGATCAAAAAAATCTTCATTTCTCTGAATGTTCATTTGAAAAATCTAAAAAGCACCAAGATTGCTAATGCAGTGGCATATCATTCAAAAGAGAAAATCAACCCAGAGTATCATAAAACTTTGACGTCAATTTTTGAGTCTGAAGGCTTTTCGTTTGACTTTGAGCACGACTCAACACAAGCTGCTTCTGAACTAAACCGTTGGGTGACAAGTAAAACCAACGGAAAGATCAACAACTTCTTTGAAGGTCCAATGGAGCCTAGCACAAGATTAATTCTGCTCAATGCGGTTTACTTCAAGGATAGCTGGGAGTATCCCTTCAAAGAAGCTCAAACCCACCCGGACAAGTTTTATCACACCAAAGACAAGTGGAGCGAGGTGAGAATGATGGAGAAAACGCACAAATTTGACTATACCGAGTTCACCGAGGGACAACTGCTCAAGATTCCATACAAATATCACTACGATTACGAGGAGGACGAAGCTAAGACATCGCACATGAGCAACTGCTACCAGATGGACATGATCATTTACTTGCCGGCGGAGAATCTTGAAAAACCTAAATTCAATCTAGATATTATCGAGTCGCACATTGGCCAGTTGCGAGAAGAGCAAGTGAGGTTAAGCTTGCCTAAGTTCAAGATCGAGTGTAAGATGACGCTAAACCAAGCACTGCGCGGACTAGGCATCGAGGATGCGTTTGTGCCTGGCAAGGCTGATCTGTCACCTATCAACGGACATCACGATCTCTTTGTCTCCAAAGCAGTCCAGCAGACTTTCATTGAGGTTGATGAGAAGGGCACCGAGGCGGCGGCGGTCACCGGATTCCAGATGCTGTGCATGTGTGCCCCTCCCTCGAAGCCTCCCAAAATCTACACATTTCGAGTGAATCGACCCTTCATGTTTGCCATTCGGTCCAACTCGGGAGTCAATCTCTTCACGGGAATTGTCAACAAACTCTGACTAAACCAACACATGAACCATATTTTTGTTAAATAAATATATTTTTAACATGCGTCACCTTGTGTAAACTGTAATGCCATCCACATTGAACGCGCTTTCATTGGCAATTCCGGTTAATAGCGGAGAACAAGTAAAAATAAATTTTTAAATAAAGTCAAACAATAATATTCGATTTTAAAATGTCCCTCCCTGCTATTTACATATATTCTAGATGAGCTTTGAAAAAAATATTAATTCCACGAAATTCAAATCAATTTGGTGTAAAAAAAGAATCATGAGAAATTCAAATAATTAAGATGACTAATGTAATAGTTATTTAATGATGTCATTTGTAGCATATCTGTAGATGAAAAAATGCCAAAAATATATAAGTAGAGTGTCGAATAAAATTAGTTAGTGATGGATTACATTTAAATCAGCAATCACTATTAGATGAACTTGAATGTTTTTCTAAAATAGAACATATCGAGTGTGGCGAGGCAAATCGATTAGTAACTCGGTTGGCTTTGAATGTGAAAACGCTGTGCAATGCGCACTTCTTGCCAAATCGATCGATAGTACCAAACACAAACATGCTTGTCGTAATTGTCAACATCTTATTCGCTTTTGCAATCTTTTCTGAGGCTAGTAATGAGTTAAAAGATTTAGATCAAATCAACCAGATTCATAATCAATTTGGATCGAAGCTCTTGAAAAAGGTACAATCGGAGAACAATGTGCTGGTGTCACCCATCAATGTGCTCAACGTGCTTGCCATGCTTCTCCCGGGCACCGATGGCTCCACTCGAGAGCAGATCTTCCAAACACTCGGGTAAAATGTGTCAAATCAACCTAATCAGTTTGATAACCGGTTGACTTTAGGTATGCACAGACCAGCTTTACTGTCGAGCAAATAGCATCACAATTCGAGCAGATCAATCAAGTGCTTGATTCGGAAGAACGTATCAAGATGGCCAATGCGTTGGTCACCATGCCCGAACCATTTCATCTAGACCCGAAATACAAGTCAGTTCTTAGCGAAGATTTTCATGCTGAAGAAATTGTGTGCGATTTTCAAAATAACACTTCTAAAGCGACAAAAACTGTTAACCAGTGGGTCTCTGAGAAAACCAATGGCAAGATTGCCAAACTGTTTGAAAATGATCTTAACATTAACACTAAACTATTGCTGCTTAGTGCCATCTACTTTAGCGATAATTGGAAGTTCAAATTCAATCAATATGCCACCAACAAGAACAACTTTTACACCAAAAATGGTCCTGTTGAAGTTGATATGATGCTACATACGTTTAAACTGATTAACTATGGCGAGTTTCAAGATGGCCAGTTGGTGGAATTGCCTTTCAAATCTGGTGCCAGCATGTTCATCTTTGTGCCGAAAGAGAACAATACTGAATTTGACTTGGCTGAAATTGACTCACGAATTGAAAAGTTAGAACCGGAAAATGTACAACTAAGTCTGCCTCGATTTACAATTAAGATGAAAAATTCACTAACAAACACACTCAAACAGATGGGCATAGTGGATATGTTTGATGTAGGTAAAGCTAACCTGTCTAAGATGACCACCAACCAAATGGATCTCTTCGTGAGCGATGTGATGCATGAAACCTATCTCAAGGTGAACGAATCAGGTTGTGAGGCAGCGGCAGTAAGTGCTGTCATTCTTTTGGGCCGATCTCTCACGGTGCCAAGAAAAGAGCCCAAAGTGGTCAGAGCAGATCATCCCTTCTTAGTTTTCATTAAGTATACCCAAATAAACCTCTTTGCTGGCATTATTGAAAAACCTTAGGCAGAATCAATAATAAAAATTAATGTGAACACACCTATGCGGTTTTTGTTCCTAAAATAGTGCTTTGTTTGTACACCTGACGCATAGATCTACAACAAGAACCCTGGTGGTGAAGTGGCCTCCATCTGAGATATCGATGGTGATAGCATTGCAGCGGGAGACTCTGTAAGACCATTGTGCATATCACAGCTGGTGGAACACGTTTTGTCATTATATATAAGTAGTTGGCAGAGTTGCATCCAAAATAATCAATCTGCTACACCGCTATTAAGCAAAGATGTTGCCTACAAATGCAATCTTTTTATGCTCAGTTGTGGGTCTGGTTTTGACTGCTGAGCCTGAACTTGAAGTTGTTCATGGCAACAACGAATTTGGGATTCAGCTCATGGCTGATCTCGATACACGAACCACTCCGAACGTGTCGAGCAATCTTTTTATTTCACCATACAGCATCAGCAATGCGTTAGCTATGTTGTTGACTGGTGCCGCAGACGAGACTTACAGTGAAATCTACAATGCACTTGGGTGAGTGGCACAATTTGCCATTTGATAGTGCGACTCACCACTTGTTTCTAGCTATGGACTATTGAAAGACTACTCAAGCGGTCAGATATTCCAGGTGTTTCGAGATGTCAATGCTCAACTGGCAGAACGTAGCATGACCAGTTCAAATCTGTTGAGCGTAGCAAACGCAATGGTCATTCAAAAGAATTGGCCAATTTTGCCCACTTTTAGCAACAATCTCACCACTTACTTTGGATCTCGAATTCTGGCCGAGGACTTTGTCAAAGCTGCCAACCAAGCAAAGAAGGATATAAATCAATGGGTCTCTGATAATACTCAAGGCAAGATTGCATCGTTGTTCGAAAAGAACCTTGCCAACAACACTGTATTAGTGCTGTTAGATGTCATTTATTTCAAGGGAAAGTGGCAATACAAGTTCGATGCAAAACAAACTCAAATGGGACCGTTCCAATTGACTGACAAGAAATACGTCCAAGTTCCAATGATGCACTTCAAAGGACAACTTAACTATGCCACCTTTGATGACGGCCAGTTGGTAGAACTACCTTACCAAGGCGGAGACTTGGCAATGTATATCTTTGTTCCGACATATTTCCAGCCACACTTTCTTAATTCCTTTTTCAATTTTCCACTTGAGCAACGTTTGAAGCAGTTCACAAATGTTACAGTAGAGCTTGAGATGCCTAAATTAAAGATTGACGATGAACATGTGTTGGTGGATACGTTGCAAGCATTGGGCATACGTCAAGTGTTCGACGCCAAGCTCGCCAATTTAACCTATATCAACGGAGAGGGTGGTCTGTGGGTGTCTCAAGTCAAACACAAGGCACACATCGAGCTTAACGAGAACGGTGCAGAAGCAGCTGCTACCACTGGTATCGCCAATCGACGAAAACTGTCTTCAACACAACCCAAAGTGTTCAGTGTCAAAGCAAACAGACCATTTTTCTTCATGATTTGTGACAAGCCAACCGGAGTCACACTCTTTGCCGGTGTAGTGCGCAATCCGTAATCTAATAGTAATCAATATATTTGTTATTTATAACTTATAACTGTAAATACATTATATTATATACTTTATATATCACAAGCTTAAATTATACATTCCTAAGTTTGTGTACTGTACAAATCACTCGTCACTGGAGGAATCTTCAGAAAGAACTAACTGGCAATCTGACTTTGACTTTTTGCACTTTTTCTTTGATTTAGTAGTAGATTTTTTCTCAGATATACTCGATTTCTGTCCACTGGTTCGTTTGAGGTTCTTTCTGATTGCCTCATTCAATCGTTTGCTTCTCTTTATTTGAAGTCTTTCGGGGACGTTTTTCGTGGAACTTGAGGGAAAATATAAATCGATTCTTGTTTGTACCTAGTAGAATTAATAAATGGTGTAAATCATTAAGTTTACATTAAAGAGTTGACAAACCTCTTTTTCATTGATTTTCTTGAGCACGGGCAGAATGATCGAATCAATTTTGCTGGTTGACCAGCCAAAGCGTTGTCCAGCAAACAATCGTAGTTCATGTAGCTTCGGTGAAGACCAGCTAAAGGGATCCATCGAGTGGTCCACATTGGCCTTGAGGTAAGCCTCGAAAATTACTCGACTTGGAAACGACTCGGGAACTAAAAGCTTCAACAATTTGGCTCGACGTGAGTTCTCCGGTGTCGAGTTCTTGGAAGCAAACACTTTCTCGCGGTACCATTTCGCAAAACAAACTAGTGGCTCCAAGTTCTCACCGGGAAATTCGCTAAGAATCTCCAACGAAGTAACCGGACCAACACCATCAATGCCAAGAGTATAGTCGGTGCCGGAAAGCATTCCCAGACAGATTAGTTTACTTCGGGTCAATCCGTAGTACTTTTCAAGATCATTAACCTGGTAGCGCATGATGTACTTGGAGTTGGTGAAGAAGTGTCGGTAGACGTTGCGACCGCCGAAGAGAAAGATGTCACTGTCGTCGGTGATCACCCCATGGCACAGACCAGTCTGTTCGAGTTGTGCACACTGTGCCTCGGCCTCAGCCGGTGCTACCACCCACGGTACTCCAAACAGTTGCAACAACTCCTTGCACTCGGCAACCATCTGAGTGGTCACCGAGGCAGCTTGCCGACTCAACTTGGCCGACTCTTCACTGTCGCGCTTCAACTTCTCCAAGTCAATCGGTTCGCTCACTGACTTTGGCTCATTCACCTCATCTGAATCTAATGTAACAGTTTTTGTCTCTTGATTTTTACCATCTTCAAGCATTACGGAACTCTCCGTAGACTCCATGATCAATGGTTCAATAGTAGGCTCGGGCAGCTCTTCGATAGTCGTAGTCAAAACTTCCGAATTAACTTCAGAACTATTTTTCTCGGAAACAACCTCAATCGTTTCAAGTATATCATTATCGCAAACAACATCAACCGGTTTTTTATCAGTTTCTTTTGAATCAATTTCAACTACATCAGAATGATTAATACTGACTTGAGAAGTAGAAGCAATGTCTTGTTGATTGATTTCAATATTTGCATTTGAAGTTGAAACAATTGATGACTTTTCCATAAAAATGTCCATCGCGTAATTGGTTGGGTAAGGTAGATTAGATGCTTCGTCAAACATAGCAAGATCCTCTTGCTCATCCTCACTCATAGAAACTTCAACAAAATCGTCGTCATCTTCACTCGAACTGGACTCGCTCAGTTTAGGATTTGTTACTTTCCCTGAAAATTTCTTGTAATTCTGATCAAAATGTTTGGCCACTTTCTTCGATGGAAATGACTGGCTCGAACCAGAAGTCCTAGCAAGTACTTCAATGCGATCTTCACCATCGTCAGACTCTTGACCTGGTAACCGGTTGGGGAGAGTGTAAGCCACATTCTGACTGTTTGAGTCTTCGTTGCTGACAACTTCTTGCAAATTACTTTTGCTCAAAGTTTGATCACTTGGAAGCTGTGATTTAGAAGTCTTGATTAATAAGTACCTAGTCTTTTCATCAGAAGCTAACCGACCAGTGAGTTTGTTAGTCTCTTCCAAGAACTTCGGGTCAACCTTCTGTGAATTTTTCCAAAATTCCAAATTCGCCTCGCCACCATGCAGCTCGTCAATCAATCGATCAATTTCCTCTTGTAGATTTCGTTTTTTCAATAATTTTTGCATTTGATACTTGGAGAAAGTGTCCGCCTCTTCAGGTAGTAGTTCGGGACAGGTGTTCTTGCGACCTTTGTAGCTTTCACGCATCTCCACCAGAATTTCATATCTAGTGATCGGTGGTAAACTAAAACCCAAGAAATATAATTAAAACCCAAGAAATATCTTCTTTATATTAATGAAAAGTATTGTCGTGGATTTCTATGTTCTATGTTCATGTTCATGTTCATGTTCTGGCATTTTTGATTCTCTACCATTTTTTGTTGTACTGTGAAAGTTACCCTACTTCCATTGTGCTTAACCGATTCGAATCAAACTTTCGTTGTTGTGATTCGAATCTAACTTACACTGTTGTGATTCGAATCCTTAACCGATTCAAATCTAACTTTCTGTGTTATGATTCGATTCTTATTCGCGCTTTTGCGCCGTCTGCCTTTTGTAAATATAAGAATTATGCTTAAAGGCAGCTTAAAAGTAAACATACCTTTTAAAGCTATCTGAGTTAATGTCAACGTCGTAGAGGTTCTGAAGACTTGAGTGATGAAACGAGCCACCGTCATCGACAATCTTGCCAGTTGGCTCACTATCACTCTCCTCACTGCTAGATCCATGGTCACTAAGCCTGTTCTTGCATTCCTCGTTCAACCGAACAATATCTTGATAAATATCGACCTGTCGTGGTATCGAGGGAGGAAGTAAGAATTCAGCTTGAAAGCTTTTCGAGGCCAAGCGAAGCTTGCTTCTTGAAGTGGCATCAAGTGCAAGGTCAAACTGTGAGTTGATGTACCTCTCAAGCACACTCAGGGATTGTTGACGTGACTTTTGCAAAGCTTTGCTCGTGCGCTCATGACGCTTCTGGATTGTGTTTCGCTTCAAAGCGGGACAAGGACCGTCGAAGACAAAAATTGGCTTGATGCCATAAAACAACAATTTACAGATGCGGTAGAAAAGACCAAGAATATGAGCGTTCTCTACTTGACGGCCACTTTTATCTCGGAAACCTTTCACTGACTGGTTAATCCAGATTGATAGATCTGTGAGAAAAACAAGTAAAGTGTTGCAAAATTGTTGTTAATGTGGGTTATTATCAAAGAAAAAAAGAAAATATGCACACTGACCAATGGCAAGAACCTTGCCCTGTAGTGTCTCCACTTTGACCCGAGTGCCAGCATCTTCAATCAAGTTCCAGAGACCAGTCACTCCCATGGTCAAACTTGCCAAAACAACTGCCACAAACGATGCTACTTGTCACATGTGATTATTATCGAGGTAACCAATTTGAAGCAATTTGCTTCAAGCAAAACATTGAGTCTATTTTAACCCAGACGATAAATCCCAAAAGATCTACATTGCAAAATATTGTAACTTTTACATTTCCATTTAATTTTTTTCCAAAGCATTAGTTTATTTGTAGATAGAAGTTTTCATAAAATATAAATTTAAATAAAAATAATTTAAATTAATTGCTCAAATAAGATAAGGGTAACAATACGCAAACAATGTCAAAATGGAAAGAAAGGTTAAGTCACAAATGGAATGAATAGATGAATTCATGGATTAACAAAAAGAAAAGATGACTAGCACACAACACACCACAGCAAAAATAAGGTATTAGTAAAAATAAGATCAATAAGTGTCGGTTTCGGAGCCTGGGCAAGAGTCCTCGTCCATTGAAAACTGTTCCATCTGTTGCCGGTGAATGGTCTTGTCCTTGATCCGATTGCACCGAGGGCAAAGCCGATTTCGACGGTAATAGCAATTCCTGAGTGTTGCAAGTTGAACAATGTTATTAGTTAATGTAAAAGCAATTTTTTAAAAAATAAAATAAAACTTACTTATGATAAACAGCATTGCACTTAGTACATGTAGTAGTGTTGGGAGAAAATGGAAAGAGTATGTCTTCCTTGTTGGGACAGAGTTCACAGTAGAAGCCTTTGCCGCGACAGCTCTAAACGTCAACAATTAAAATTTTGAAATAACAAAGGGGAAAAACTCAAGATGTACCTCACAGGTGGTGATGTGAGTAATGAAAAGAGCCTCAAGCTCGGAAAGATTGGTAGACAGTGCTTTCAGGTCGCAGATGTCACTGAAAGAAAGATAGTTGATCTCTTGCTCATTGAGTAAGTGTGAGCCGAGTTGACACATGATGGCGATCCACTGGCGCGGCTTGCTTGGTTGCTTGCACAGCGAGATATACTTGTAAATATGTGCCAACTCATTTCGTAAGCGCTAGCAATATAATCATCAAATCAATACAATAACCAATTGATTGCAAACAAACTTACTTTGATCTGAATCAGCTCGTCAACCAAACCATAAAGCATCGAGTTGATCTCAACTAGATTGATCAGCACTGGTCGGTCGTAGTGAAACGATCGATTCTTGAGGTACGAGATGATTTGCAGTGAAGCTCGAGAGACAGGTTGTGGTTGAAAGTCCCAGTTGTGGATCACTCGAGCCGGGATCACTGCAGTGTCGCCAATGTGGCAATTCTCACAGAAGTACAGTCCAGTGTAGTCGCACAACCTGGGTTTCGATACCATCTTCGGATTCTCCTTTGGTGGTGAAGGCGAAATCGGAATGCGACACTCGGCACACCGAAAATCCTGTTTCGACAGACCCAACTCGGGCGAGATTTTAAGAATAATTCTCTTCATACGTCTCTGGTGACTGTCGACCACTCCAATGGGCATCAGTGGTGAGTTGCTTAAGCTACTTTCTCTTCTCCCCTCGCCAGTTTGAAGATTGTAGAATCGAGAATATTGATCGCTGACCAAGTCATTTGAAATGTCATCAAAGAACAACTTTGGACACTTTCTTATTACCTATAAATCAATCAGTTATAGTTTAAAACCAATTTTAATCTTTAAATCAGAAAAACTAACCCTGGTCAAGCAGTTGAGATGGATGGTAAAGAAGCAATAAATGCAAACGAGAAAAGGATTGTTACTAGGCTTCACCTCCACGGATTGACTCAATTCAGACTTTTTGCTAAATTTGAAGGCCTCAAGTAGATAATCATTGATAGACTTGCTTGATCGCTTCAGACATTGATCACAGACGAGTTGCTGAAGTGGGTTGGTGGGGGGTGTGGTTGTGGTATAACCAGTGGTCCAATTGCCACTGATCGCACCTGTCAGATACGACAGATGACTGTTTGAAGTGAGCATTTGCAACAGACCAGAACCACAAGGCAAACTTTGACTGAGCAACGAGCCACAAGAAGTTGTACTCGGTGACATCGAGATCGGACTTAGTTGAGCTTGTTGGCGTGCAAAACTCTTCCACACCGATCTTAGTCGTTTCTCGTTCTCGAAGATATCACTGGACAACACAAGTCGATGACCGCCTACCGACTTGGAATAAGTGTAGACTCTTTTGAAAAGAATGAGATTGTCACTCGATATGTCGCAATCCTCGCCGGTTGAAACTTGCTCTCGCAACGCATCTGCAAACTCCTCTTGCTCTTTCAACCTCGCCAACTTGACTTTTAAATCACATATCTTTTTCACAATCTGCTTTCGCTTTTCTTCTTTATCAACATTGTTCAAATCACTTGAAGACAATCCTCGAAGTTGAGTGGTAAACTTGGAAATGGCCAATTCAATTTGTTCTTCGCGATTCAAATTCTAATAACAAATATTTTACAATTAAATTAAATGCACACCAAACTAATAAAGTCATACCGATACCCTTACGTCCAAGTCATCGAGAAAATCAATATCCGAGTTAATACTAAAGTGATCTTCGTCTACCTCTAGCACTGGATGACCATCTGATGTCTTCGGGTAAGCTCCACTGTTGCCCTCTTCCAACGAGTCCGAGCTGGAAGCCTTGAACAGATTTGAATCCGAGTTGGAGTTGCGCTCGCCCGAAGACGAGCTAGTCACCATGTCCTCCGAGGTCGAGTCCATCGCTAGTTTGGCAGCCCACCAATGCCCCAAATGGCTTTAAACACACTTCAACAGATGTTCTCACTCATCTATCACACCAAGCTAGGTGGTAAAGAAGAACCAAACCACCGTCTAGCCGTCCACCGTCTTTTAAAATTCAAGTGATAACCGTAGAAATCGAATCAAATATAATTAATTGGCAAGAACAAGCTCAAAGTGAGAGGTTTCGAAAGAGAAGAGAGAAAAGAAATAGTCAATAACAAAGGCAAACCAAAACAAATCCGCCTCACGTTCTCGCTCTATTTCTACTGGTGACACAGCTATTTGCACTGTCGACTCATCGTGTCAACAAACTGACAGGAGCAGCTGTAGTGTGGTTTTGTTACCAGTACCACTAGTGCCCACCAGGATCGCCAACTGTAGAGCTGGTGGATTAAACTTAGCGTGGACTGTGGTGAAGTAGTGCCACTTTAGAATCGTCAGCAATGCCCGCCACAACGCGCTATCATTGTCGAGAGTTGGTCTGACTCCCACACCGCTCTCACCTAATCACCAATCAGATCTCTTCTTCTTTGATCTATTCTCTACTAGTTTTAAATCTGTGTTTTTATTATTATTTGCACATTTATTCTTAAAACAAATACTATCATGGAATACATTCGAACTCCCAAAGTATGGCTTGTTTGTTAGTTTGGTTGTCAATAGTAATCCAATTAATTGAGCCAGGTAGAGAACGTACGATTTCTGTATCGGTACCCGACGGCGTCGAATGCATCGTCAACGGGGACACTCTACCTCACCGCCACCCACCTGATCTTTGTGGATCCCGGCTTGAAACGTGAGACGTGGGTGTTGCACTCACTGATCGCCTCGGTGGAAAAGCTACCCATCACTACGCTAGGTTCGCCTCTGCTCATGCGATGTAAACACTTTCTGTGCATCACTTTTGTGATTCCTCGCGAGAAGGAGGCTCATGATATCTACCAATCGTTGATTCAACTCTCACAACCAAGTTTGTGTTTCTCACTACATTTATTTGATCATTGTGATTGACGTAAAAACGTAAAACTCTACAGATCATATTGAACAGCTTTATTGCTTTCATTACACCGCATCAAACGAGTACTTCACTCGAGAGGATGGCTGGAATAAGTATTCTCTTGAGAAAGAATACCTCCGCATGGGTTGCCCTAATTCCGTTTGGAAACACTCTAGGCTGAATTCAAACTACGAGGTCTGTGCTTACATTTCACGATTTCATATTATTTTGATGGTATATATTGTAGATTTGTGATACATATCCCCAAAGTCTCTATCTACCTGAGATGGCTAGTGATCTGACCATTCGTGGAAGTGCTCGATTTCGATCAAAAGGACGATTACCTGTTTTGAGCTATCTTTACAAGAACAAAGTAAGGCATGAGTTTTCAATAGACAAATTATATTGAATGTTTGAGTTATTTCAGGCTTCGATTTGTCGATGTGCTCAACCTTTGTCCGGCTTCAATCAGAGATGTGTGGAAGATGAGAAACTTCTCGACTGTATTCGCCAATCGAATCCATATTCGAATGTGCTCTATGTAGTAGACACCAGACCAAAGGTATTCTCTTTTTAGCTTTATAGAAACTTTAGTAATTTTAATTTTTTTGTTATTTTTTAGATCAATGCTATTGTGAATAAAGCACAAGGGAAGGGATACGAAAATGAGATATATTATGAAAACACCAAATTTCACTTTCTGGGCATTGAAAACATCCATGTCATGCGCGGAAGTCTTCAAAAGTTGATTGATGGTATGTTTCAATAACTGTGATTTGTGATGACTGATGAGTTGACAATTTGGCAATGCAGCTTGTGAGCTTAGAGTGCCATCGATGAACTCATTTCTGACAGGTGTCGAGGGCAGTGGCTGGTTGCGTCACGTCAAGACCATTTTAGAGACCGCCTGGTTTGTGGCTAACGCCATCAAGTCGGGCATTAGCGTGATGATTCACTGTTCAGATGGCTGGGACCGCACTTCGCAAACCTGCTGTGAGTTGTTTTTGCTCCATATTATTACTTCTGAAACTGACATGATTCGATGCACAGCGATTGCATCACTTATTCTTGATCCATACTACCGAACGTTCGATGGTTTCCAAGCGATGATTGAGAAGGATTGGCTAGCGTTTGGACACAAGTTTAGTGACCGGTGCGGACATTTGATGGCTGGCGTGGACAGCAAGGAGATGGCACCGGTCTTTACTCAGTTTCTCGACGTAATCTGGCAGATCATGCAGCAGCATCCGTGTGCATTTGAGTTTAACGAGCGTTTCCTGATTGCTATCAACGATGCTGCGCATAATGTACAATTTGGTACATTCTTGGCTAATTCGCAGCGCGAGCGACAAGAACTCAAACTCAAAGAGCGTACATACTCCCTGTGGGCTTTTCTTGACGCTCATCGTCTTGAATTCCTCAACCCACTTTATGCACCAAAGGACGAATTTCTCACTCTTTCGGTTGCACCACAAGTGATTAAGTGAGTATTAGATTGAGCTGATTTTTTATTGCTAAACTGTCATTTTCAGGTTTTGGAGAGGATTGTACAATCGTTTCGAGGTTGGTGTTCACCCACGTGACTTTCTTGAGGATGTGTTGAGAGCCAAGCAAAATCACATTGAATCGCTAAAGGACCACATAGCTTATCTAGAACAGGTATGCGATTTTTCCTTATTTGTTGGCTTACAAGTTTAATCTGTTGGTTAAGTATCTTGGCAAATTGGAGGAAAAATCGAAGGAAAAGTCTAAACCTGTGAGAAATGGTCGTTTACCGCTGAGCTCAACTGATTTAGAAGAGATTGAGGGCCCACTACGACTGGTGGAGGAATGTGTTCAGAGACTCGAATTGCAGCAAAGGCAAAACGAGGTCATTTCAGATTCAGAGACAAGTGGAACCGAAGATACTAGCACTTCGGGCAAGGATTATGATCTTGTGGATGGCACTTTTGCCACTCTAGTTGTGCCAGAGGAAAAAGTTAGTGAGACAAAGGAGAAGATTATCTAGCAATCTCTAAATTTATTGCTTATCTTAGGTGTCAACTACGCCAAGGCCAAAAACGCTGAACATTAGTTCAAGTCACACACCCAAGTCACCAGGGAGTGTTTTCTTTCCGGAGGGTGATCTACTGTCCGATTCACTGCCTCCCTTTGAACAAGTGCAACAAGATTTTCAATTGGTCTCGATCAACTGGCAGTCGTTCCAGAACCTGAAAGACTGCGTGTGTTCCACCCCACTGGAGCCTTACTCCACGCGACTTCACTGCTATGCTTGTGGACAGATTTTCTGCATTCGGTGCATCGACAAGCGTTGCACACTGCCGTGTCATCTTTCAGGTGTGAGTCGACCGGTGTGCCGCAACTGCTTCATCCAAATTACTCGCTCCACTTCGGTCGACTACCAATGAACCATGTATCGTGTTTGATGATTATCTCAGTTGATTATGTTGAGTTTTATCATTTGTTATTTTATATTTACCGTTTTTATATATTTACTATTGATTCCATATAAAATTAGTGTGATAGCACATTTATTTTTTAGTTATAGTCCTCCCAATAGAAAGGGTAGAAACGGTCACGGAGCTTGTGCTCGCGCACCTCGTGCCCATCAAATTCGTTAAAATGTTCCTTGTTCTTACGATAGTCACAGGCACGGATACGGAGATTATCGGGCAATTCATTGTAGAGAGAGTTGATGAGGGTACGCTCGATGCCTGTCAATACGAGACTCACTTGGAACAAAGGCGGTGAGGATGGTTCAGGTACGGACGATAACAAACGACGAGCATGAGAGAGACACGCGGCTAAGGTGCAATCACTCACTTCACGACACCCGTCTAGGTTGACCTGACGCAGCAGGTTGCACTGGTTCACTAAACCCGATGCATCCTCGTCCCCAAGCAGTTCGTTGCCACGCAGTACCAACACTTGCAGCGAGTGACGCAATGTGGATAGCTGTTGCAGTGCAGTGCCACCGATGAAGTGACTATGTACTGCTTCGAAGTGCACTAGGTTAGGACAGTGGTTGCCAAGACTCTCGAGTGCCATGCCTGTGAGTTTGTGCCGATGGCGAAGGTTGAGCACCAAGTGAACCAGTTCACTACAGGAACTAGTGATTTGTCCAAGTGCATGGTCGGTGAGTCGGCCGACGTGCCGCAAGCGCAACACTCGCAGATGTGACAGTTGGGCAATGGCGGTGAAGCCACGTGGTGAGAGCACATCCGAGCCGGAACAATCAAAATAAGTGAATTCCTCGAAGCTAATGTCGAGGTGAGCCAATTTGGGACAAGCATTTACAAGTGCCTCGAGTGAGTTGTCCGTAAGGCCACTGTTGACAAGCAGTTCTATCATGATTGGTAAACCTCTCTGTGCCATGGCACACAGTTGCTCTGCTTCAATCCGCCAACAATCCTGCAAATTGAGTCGTCTCAGACGGCGAATGGATGGATTGGTGAGGCAGTGTCCTGACATATATATTTTGTTTAACACCAATTAATGAAGTATAACAACTTTTACCTGTAATGGCTGAGTTGTTGCTGATGTCAAGCGACTCGAGGGATTGGCACGAATCAAGTAACTTGGCCAACATTTGTTCGTAAATATCGCATCCAGAGAGATTGAGATAAGTGAGATTACGCAACAAACCTAGATTCATGCAGTCGGTACTGCTAATGCCAATCGAATTCTCAAGATTAATACCCTCCAGATTAGGCAAGTGGTGAACGATGAAGTCAATGAAGTGTGGATCTAGATAGTAGTAGTGAGCACTGAGTCGGCACAGTTTGGGACAACGCACGGCAAAAGTACGCAACATCTCGCTTGGATAGCACAGGTGATGCGAGATGAGAGCCGAGTCGGGGCCGAGTAAAGTTTCCATGCAACGTGTGTAGTCACTCTTGAGCTGGCCCATTTGTTCCACGGTGGGAGTGTTAAATTCGTTGTGTTCGAAGTCAATGCGGAATGCGACACGTGGTACGTAACGACTACGTGCAAAGTTAGGATTGATGGCTACTATACCGAGAAGCGAGCTCCAGTGGGATTCAAAACTTTTCTCCCACAGTGTCTCTAAGATTTGCTTGTCAAGGTGTATGCATCGTGGCACGGTATCCACGGACAACTCGGTGCTGGAGTGAACGTCCAGTTTGGTTGAGTGTCGTTCGTGTGAGTCAGGTGCACTGCGATGATTGTCACTTTTGCCACGGAAGAGTCGATTGCTTGAAGCTCGCAGAAAGTGCAAAAAGTTGGCCATCGAACTCCTGAGGAGGGCCACAGCACTACACAGCCCAACACCAACTTACCATTTCTGCTCTTTATGGAGCGTGACTGCCACTAACTGAATCCACAATCTAATTAGCTAAACTAATTAGCCCAAACAAGATTTCATCATTTTCCTACACTACAGTATATCAAACCGACATTGGAACGAGCATGAAACAACTGTAAATAGCAAGCACATCTTCACATTTTTGTGGGTGTGGAAAATTTACAAACAAGCAACTAACTGTCTAGTATTTTGATTTCAAAAGTCCGGATTTTTTGTACCAAATATTTATAAAAAATAATTAACTTATACATAACAACTCAAACAAAAAAACCCAACATGCGAGAAATCTTAACATAACTTCTCAATGATGAATAAGTTGTCTGCAAGTGGAAACAAGCCGTGTGACGTCATAGTGACGTATGAGAACAAAGAGAATCAAAAAGAACAAACTATGCGGAATAATTATTATTTACTATTGTAAATTAACAAAAAATATAATTTTAGGAAAAGAAGAGAAAGAGACAAAACAATCTCTTCATTTGGTACTCATTCTTCTTTCTCATATATAATTCTGCCGACAACCAGAATGAGAACTTTTCAAAATGGACAGGTGATTCGAATCTTAATGGAAGTGTGAAGATTAGTGGGGATTAGAAGGAGAGAAAGAGAGAGAGAAAGAAAGAGAGAGAGAGAGAGAGTTTGTGGACCACATAGAGAGATATAGAAACCTGAAAAAGGGGTTGAGAGAAAATCTAATTTTTGTTAACAATCCTAATAAGTTATCAGCCAAGTAGACAAACCGGCAAAGTAGTACTCGAACGGTAAAATTTAAAAAGGCAACTTGGACTACTCAGAATAATTCATAGAATCTCGATGTGAAAGAATTTTGGATGTGGGGTTACCCCTTCTCTGGATGTTCGGACCGTGTCTACCGGTGTGTCTACTTGGCCGGTAACATATATAATTAAAATAGAATTGAATGTTTAGAATAAAAAATCTGGACTCATATTGGCCAAAAAGGGGTAGTAAGGAAGAGAAAGATCAGGATTGATAAGCTTGAATGGTTTTATGAGCTTGTTTCTCAAGAAAGACAAAACTTTATTTTAAAAATGTCTAAATTTAAGTCCACTTTTAAAATTGTGGCATAGCAAACAAATGCAGACATCTATATAGTTTGCCAATTAATTAAAACATAATAATCTAGCATATATCGAAAGAATAAGTAAAAGCTGGGCGCGCGCCATCGTTGCGAGCTCGGTGGAATTGTGGAAATAGATGCCGGTGTGGGTTTAGACGCGTGCGCGCCAACGCGCGAGCTATCCACTGTGTATGAATTGAGATCCGTTGAAAAAGAGGTGTGGCCTATACCCATAATCATATTGACAGGCCACACCTACTTACAATTGATTACGATTCCTTCCTTAGTAATAAGTTGCACGGAACACTGTGGGTGCTTGCTTGGCAGCTGTATGCTAGAGTGGCGCGATCGCGTCACAATGTGGTGAGGCGAGCCACAGTACTGCAGTGTATGCACCGAGCAGCACACACTCCACTCACTGGCTCTATTTACACGAGGCTAAACTAACTGAAGTGTCAACAACAAAAAATAGCGGGATATCTTTGCCGATAGTCGATATGCATTCAAATTCCGAGTTTGGGTCAAATTAATTCTACTTACAACTATTTACCATTTAAAAGCTTGTGATTTGTGCATTCGGAATCGGAATCACTAGAACTAAAGTGTACCAAACAACTACAATTGAATTTGAATCTAAAAGTTCATAAAGTGAGCGACGAGAAACAGTACACAAATGTGCACATGTTAAATAGAAAAAAAATATATAAATAACCAATGTAATGTAAATTATTCAATCAAAATGTTAATCAGCATTTAATTATATCACTTTTAAAAAATAAATCGCGCATGTTTGCTCATAATTTTTATTTCATGATTGATTCATCTTGTAGTTTAGACTACAGTGTTGCCTCAAGTTTTACTTGCTTTACTTTTTTTCCAGTGTAGCTTTTATAATGCAAAAATCGAACACTGCTTACTTCTCACTTTACTTCACTTTTCTATGTAAATTCGAAGAGGAAAATTTGAAGCCACACTGTATACTGTTGCTCATTTTATGAATTTTTTTGAAATTACACAATTACACGAATTTACACACATGGAGTTGTTTAATGTTTCTACGTATAGAAATTTCAAATCTACCAAGAGACTAGTAAAAATAATATAAATAGGAATATAACTTGAAAGCCACCGATTCTGTTTGATTATATTAATTACTAATTGCACGCATGCATAGAAGACGTACATTTCGTTTCTGGTATTAAGCCTCTTTGGAGTAGAGTTTATGATCGTGTAAATGGAGGCACTAAACCCAGTGGCGTGGCGTGGAGTGTGCGAGGAGAGATCCCTCCCTTTTGGTTGGTGGCTCACTCGCCTCCTCGTTCCCAATCTCCTTTGGCAAAGGTGAAGTGTGACTGAGTGTGTCTGCTCGCGCGTTCTGCCTCCTGTCCTGCTGCTCGTTCTCTCTCTCTCTCTCTCCCACTCTGCCAGTGCGACTATCTCCTCGATGCGCCCAGATTTTGCAACTGGACCTGCTTTCGCCGTCCTGGTTCACCACCCGAGAGTGTCCTCGTGACGACCCCGGGCTTGGCCCCGTCACCCTTCACCGCCACCTTCTTGACCTTCGCCAATCACACCTTTTGCTACTGCTTCCCGTGTCATTCTCAGGTGTGTGTGTATGTGCGTTCTTGATTACGCCAGTTATCCTTATCCGAAGATCTTGTCCATCAAGAAAGGTATTGATGAGCCAAGCAGTGTGACTTGTTGGGGATAACCTCGATATCTTGGTCTCAAGTGAACACGCGACTCAACACCACCATTACGCCTCATATGCCGATGAGATCCCAGCTGAGTGTAACCGCCCGAGGTGGCCCTATCATTGGCGACCCTTTTCACATTCGTCACTTCGATGCCACCTCTTCACTGCTTGCCATTCGGGTTCTTTAATCCAGTGATGAGATTGAATGAACCCTTGCGATGTGTGCGATTAAAAGTGACAAGTCAACTCACTCACAGGTAAGATTGCACCTCTACTTGTGACATATACTCTTACTTAGACTTGCCATTTTTGCAAAGAACACACTTGACTTTCATACTTATATTTCATATGTTGGATTCCTGTTGGTGCATGATACACAGCCATCTATCTGGTGTCTGCATGGATCTGCACGCGCAGTCCAGTTGAATCGTTCCTTTCATTCTATATAAGCGCGGCGAGTTGAGCTATACATGAGGATTCCACATTGGCCCATATTCTCCCTGGCGACCCTCGGCGTCGCGCTAGGCCCAACTATAGCACAGCTCCTTGTTGGTTCAAGGGACAAATGGGTACAATGTTATTCTTCTCTCTATGCAATATCTTGTTTTCTCTGGTGACGCGAAATGTGATGCTTTTAGCATGAGGTGAGAAAATGAAGGAGAGAGGGGGAAGCGAATGTAATACGATTTGCCATCCGTGCTATGCATTCACGAAAGTCGATTCGTTGTTCCACTCTTGCAAGTGGATCATCGTTTACAGCTTTGTCTGCCCCCCCCCCTCACAGTAAGATCCCAACGACACCGAAAGACCACCGCCTCTCTGGTTGGTTGCAGTCGACACCATCGGAGATCAAAGTTTTCTGCCTGTAGCACGCTCGCATTGCTCGGTAGTGACGGCTAGAGGAGAGAGAGAGTGAGAGGGAGGGAGAGTCTGGTGACGCGTGACTGGTGGTTGGTGCATACACCACCAAGGCATTGCTTGCATCATCTTCATCGATTAGGTCATCATTCTTCTTGGAACTTGTGCTCTTTTGCTTGTCCAAAAAGTCGATCAGCTGATCACATGAACACCTTTTGCGCTTTCTTTTTGCACACATTGTTACTGGTGACTAATTAGTAATTACGGTTCAGGTACCATTGACAGGTTGGTCGCGCTGGTGCCCCACTATGACCACTTTCACTTTACCATCTCACTTGGCAATCATAACTAATTGCTGTCTTTCATTTTTCCCCTCTCTTTGGTTGCAGATAAACATCAATAGCTGTTTTCGGTGAGACTCTACCTCTGTCGCCACGAAGCAAACCTGATCAAAAGTATTTGGTTAGAAATGAAAAGTGCGCCACATTGACCTCACGTCTCAAGATACTTGTCAATTTTATTTTTTATCTCTTCCCCGGCACTCATCTAGTTAAGGAATTTGTTTTTACCTACTATTATATATATATTTATTTCTATTATTGTTTGCAAAAAATTTTATCTTTTTGTTGTAAATCTTTGAAATCTTTTTTATTTTGTTTATCTTTCTTACCTGTTTTATATTTCTTTTCCTGACTGTTTGGAAAAAAAAGTCTGATTTTATGTTAAAGCTTTTAATTGATTCAAATTGGTTTGCTCTCCTTTTATTAATTGTTATAATCTGAATGTAATATTTCTTCTTGTTGGTTGTTTGTAATCAATTGTTGCCGACCATCTAGACTGCAAGCCAAACTTGTTTTTTGTTTCTTGTTGGCCAACTGTCCGACTGTGATCGACTTTGTTTCATCATCATTAACCACTGAGCATCATCTGGAAAGACATTAGAATTCATCACCTTCCCCACTAGCCTAGTCATTCTCTCAGAAGCCTTCCACACTCCTCTCTTCTCATCTCGCTTGTTTTGTTTATTATTTTTTCCTCATATATTTTCCCTTCGACGTTCTTGTTGATTTTGGTTCATCACACAATCGTCTTCGAGCACAATCGTTCGAGATAGTCTTTCGCAACCGCCTTACCTTTGGCCTAACACTGCGCATTCGAGTCAGGACTGAAGACACATCCACTCACACAAACACTCACTCACACTCGTCATGGATGCCAATATGAACGAAGATAACAGTCAAGACCCGAACGGACCGGCCCGTGGGGGTCAAGCCGCAACTGCCGGCCTCAAGTTTGAATCACCTGTGCTGGTAGTGAGCCAGATCCGCACCTCCAGTGAGTATATTCGCTCACCCTATCACTCACCTACACACACACTTTCTCTCTCTCCCCTTTACTTGGTTTCTCTCTTTCTTTCCATACTCCACGCGTCACACCTCTTTATACGATACCGTTATTAGATAGATCATGTCCCCTTATCACGGGACGGTGCTTTATGACAAGCTAGCCATATGCCATTCATCTCTCCCTGTTCTTTGTTGGCTACTATTTTTTTCCTTCTTTTTCTTCTATGCTCACTTATAACTTTAAACGGTTAGACCATTAGATGAGCTTGGGGGAGAGGACTCAAAATTGTTGGTGGCACTTGTTCAAAGGTCAACCTAATGTTAGGATAATGGTGCCGCAAAGTGTGCTCTTGACTGCATCCAAGGTTCATACCCCTGCGCATAGCCTGTATCTTTCACCTGTATTGCAGGTGGAATTTGCAAGGGCCCATATCACTGAGAAGTAGCAGCACGCGACGCATTGAGACTGGCATGGATGCTAGCGTTCACTTAATGCGTGTCGGTGTGTGGTACGCGTTTATGGTGTCTGCTGGTGGTGTTAAGTTAACCTTGATCATGAAATAGTGTGACCACTTGCTGCAAGTGGCAAGTGTGTGTGGGGGCGAGCTCAGCTGAGCACTCATCTGTGCGCGTGGTGACCCGCCGGTGTCCTTTTGCCACGCCTCATTTCTCGGTGTCGTCTGTTAACCTTGAGCCAAACTCTGGCCTGCTGCCTGTCGCTTTGCTTTTTCACTCAACCAGTGCTAGTGTACTGTTGTGGTAAAAATAAACCTCCAAAGTCAAGTAATTAAACACATTCGAATCTTTGAGTTGGCTGTTTGGGAAGTCACGGGCAGTGCTGCGACTGCTGTCATCCCATACTCGAAATCTTCCCTCACACTGACTTGTTGTAGGAAGTCGAGTGGCGACAGCTCCCTACCACCAACTTCACTAGCAACAACTCTTTCACTGTTATTTTTTGACAGGAATTTTTGTTAAGCCTCGCTCTGTGGTGCGTGATAGTGGTGACTCGGCGTGAGCAGTGTATATCGCACTCACGCTGCTGCCTTGACGTGTTTTCCATTGCGAGCCACACCATTCGAGTCTAGCGGTGTAGCTGATTAGGTGACACTCATCGTGTGTCTTCCTCCAATGGCACGCTTATCGTCTCACTCTCCACATTTGCCAGTGGCACTATTGGAACTCACTTCCAGTGGGATATTCCCCAAGCACTTTGACCACACCGGCATTGAGTAGATATCTCACTACACCGAATCTTGCGTGGTCAACTAGTTACTGATACATTGTTACTCGATCATGGTCACTCCCGGGACCATTATCTTGGGTGTCTGACGATAAGTCTTTTTCTGATAGAAAATATCTTAGGATTTATAGTTAATCTAGTGATCATGCATAAATCAACTACTTAGTGATTGTACAACTCGATACTCTAATGACGCGATGTCATATGACGCCTAGTGCGAGGTGCCAAGGTCAATTCCTGATGATGCTTTTTAACGGTAACTAATTTGTCGCTATTGGTGTGAATAGTCACATACAATCAATCAAGCGTGATCAGTCCTAAGTAAAATGTCATTGCATCTTACTTGGGACAGTTCTCTTGTTCATGACACCTCTTTGGGTCAATTTTATTACTTTATAATTAGATTCTGACGAGTTCATGATGACACTTACACACACTCTTTCAATGCTTCTCTCATGATTGATGGCTTTCTTTCGTCATTTGATGAAATTAACTCCAATCGTTAAATCGAAGGTCTTTTCAGGTTAATTAATTCGCTTCAACTCGCTTTCGTGGTGCTTTGTAAGAACAACAAAAATAGTAAAATTATTACCCAAGTGATTCTTGTTTGGTCGATATTAACCGGAATTGGTTGGTTTGATCCTTCAGTTGCCGTCTCGCTACTTATTCGATTAGTTTCAGTTGATTGATTTTACTCAATGTTTTGCTTTTGGTTGTCCAGGAAGTTACTTTTCACTTAGAGTGATCTGTATTGGAGAATTTGTTTCACATTTGAACCCGATCAGCTTGATTGATGTCACTAGGTTCATGGACCACTTGAGACCTTGTGTGTTGATTTGCGTTGTGGCAGTCATCGATTCAGTGATTGCATAGCGGTGCTGAGATGTTGATGCCTGCGTCAACCACTTTATCAGATCAAGGGCTTAAGAACTTTGACTTTCTTAGGTGTTGTACTCATTCCATAAACCGTTTGGCTGGCTTATCTAACAGAGAAACTTACCTTACAAGTTGGAGTTAGGCGGGTTAACTGACAGGTATTTGCCTGTTTGTGTTTTAGAGGTTGGAGAAATGATTCTTGTCGCTCATTGGCTCACATTCGTTTTGGCTTGGTCTGTGGTCTTCATTTATTATCGATCAATGCAATGTGTTTGCTTGATGAGGTGCACCGTAGAGCTTAATCGTTTCAAATGTACTCTCTTCCGGCGTGCAGACAGCGCTTATATATGCGAGCAAGTGCACTACGGTAGCATTGCTGTCGCTCATGTCGATGTGTCATTGTGTTGACTGTGTCGACTGTGAGGGGTGAGGGTAGTCAGCAAAGGCCGATCGATCGTCTATCCCGATCGTTATCGCTCTACCGGAGTGAGTCGTGTCCTACGTGATGCAGCTCACAGTGACGCCTGACATTCCACCCATTTCCCGGATTAGGACCAACTGCGAGGTGCTAACAAGCCCAACCTCTCTGCTCTATCTGGTGCAATCTGCTTACAAGTAGTACAGTTAGTGTTAATCTGTTTCGTTCGGGTTGATGAGTGGCAATGGTGTGTGGCTAGTGGTGAAAAGGATTAGTTCTACTCGTTAGTATTGTTGTATAACAATAAGATAATTATCCCGATGCAGCAGCTCATTAGAACCGATTGGGCTCTAGTGTTTTTGTCTGAGCCTGGCAACAGTAGCACACACGCGTCTATAGAGATAAAATAGCAGCACGAGACTAACTGGAGTCTTCTCAGGCATTTGTATGGCGGTAGATTGACGCATTGGCTACTCGGACTGGTCATAAAGCCATTAGAGAATCTCAGTGGGTTCATAAGGTGCAGGCGTGTGCTTATGCTCATCATTTTGGCGGCACACACTTTGCCTCGTGTGACGTCTCTATCGTCCATGTTGATTTGGCGCGCACCAATAATCCCTCGGTGGAGTCGCCTGATTAGCCATGACACTGGGAGCCGGCTAGATTTGCCGTTTACACTCGCCACTATCTTCGCTCAAGGTGAGCGTGCTTCGCGCCTGTTCGACCGGTCGCCCGCTCTCTCTCTCTCTCTCTCTACTGGCAGTTCTAATTGTTTTGTTTGTCGCACTTGGAAGCAACGGTAGCGGTAGTTCCATCCTCACGATCAATCATGACAAACTACGGGCGACGAGTTGCCAAAGTGTGTGTCTGTGTGTGTTTGCTGTCTGCTATTCCACCTCGGTAATGAAAGTCTGAATTGTGCACTCTACCTAGTGCCACAAATTTTTAGTTGGGTCATTGGGACAAACCATCTGCCTCGCTCTGGTTCCTCGCCGCCACATTCCAGACACAGAATATTCATGACCCTGGTCTGGCTGGAGTGAGACTGGAGAGATAGCAATTTGGTCAGTGGTGTCGGGTCTCCTTTTCGATTAGTGCCCAAGTGCGTTATCTAACCATAACTCAGTGTGCCCGCATGATGAAAGTGGGCCATAAAATAGCTTCTACTGCCAAGTCGTGCTTGGCCAAAAACATTTTTGTGTTGGCTTCTGCACCGCTACTTTAAGGCCAATTCGGGAATTTGTTTTCAAGGAACTATGGAACATTTCAAGTTTTATTTCCTTTTACCGTTGCTACAATACTTGGGTCTATTGGCCGGCTCAAATGGTGATGGAATCCAGAACCTGATAAATGTACTCCAAACGTTGTATGGAATTTCAATTTAATCTTTGTCAAGTGTTTACTGGTTTGGAGTCAATTCTAGAGACTCTTTGAAACTTTGCAATTTTCTAATTAGTTTGAGCTTGTATACGAATTGAAATGTTAGTCAACAAATGATTGAATGAGTTGAGATATGACTACGTGCACTGTTAAAGTTTTGTTGGCATTGAGTGGGCAGGGCAGTTGGATCAACGAGAGTGGCTAGTGTGCGGCGCACATGGTTTTGTTTAATTAGTCGACCAGAAATGTCGACTGGTCGCCCACATGCCACATGTCGCGCAGAGATGGACTATCACATGGCAACGTGACTCAAGCCAAGCTCTGCACCGCCATCAAGCTGACACTGTACCACTTTCCCCACCTCCCGAAGTGCTAGTGTGCTTGTCTGTTTGTCTTGATCGCGTGTTATCATCACCACCATCAGGCCATCAGACCAGTCAATGACCAGAGTCACGGCGCGCAATTTGCCGTGCCGAAGGTTTTCTGGTTTGTTCGCTACGCAGCCAGTGTCTATCACTCCACCAATTTGATGATCTTGTAATGGCAGGGAGAGCACAACTCTCGTGCTCTCAACTTGTCGATATGATTGCTGGTAATAAGCGATTTAACACTATAGACAATTCACATCACACTTTGTATGAAAATAACTGGGACATCTTAGCAATGGACGCCCAAGTGGTGACATTACATGTGTATCCCGAGTTTATTGTGTAAACATAAAAGGGCATAGAGCAATTATAAAGCTGCTTGGGCCTAGGTAGAAAGATATAACAATAGTAAACTTAAAAAATATAAAAACCTTGATTTGACCAGTAAACTAATATAGCTAGTGTTGGGTCAGGCTATGGTGTTGAAGGTGTGATCGAAGCAGTGCGTGTCGGTGCCGATTGACGATGGTGGGCGGTGTCGGACGTGTGGCATATGCGCGCGCCTCTGCTTTGATTGCCGTACGTGGCTGCCACTGGTCGCCTCGCGGATTATGGCACTGCTCCTGGTTGCTTGGTGGGAGGCTATATGGTGCGCACCACTCGCCAACCAGCCGAGGATATAAAGGCCACTACTTGGTACTCACCATCCAGTAGCCTTCAGTGTCATTTGTGTCGCATGACTCTGTTCCTCGCCACAATCACTACCCTTCGGTGGAACTTGATCGCACCTCAGATTGACCACCATTCTCAATGGCAACCGATGCCACTACTTTCACCCAATGTCACCACTTTTCCTTTTTTCACAAGATGCTGCACCCGTTTAGCAAGCATGAGATGACCAATTCCCACCTAGCTGGTGGTCATTTTGGCAAAGTTGTCTCACTAGACTCAAACTCGAGTCACCACTCTTCTCGTTCCACCGACCCGCGTCTTTCGATGCGTCAGGTCGGCTCGATGGCTGCTTCCACTTGTTCCCTTAATGGTGACATCACTAGGGTTCGCACCAATGGTTGGTTTGTTTGACATTTACTTCTATTGAAAGCGTTTCCTGTTTAGCTACTGTCTTGTCAGGATAACACCTATCACAATGTTTGTCCAATGATGAGTCACATGCTAACTTTGTGTTGTTTATTTGTCCATATTTAGCCAAGAATGGCATGGAGATAAAGTCGGTATCAGCAATGGTGGGCAAGAAGTCGGGCAGTTTTTTTCGCAAGGAGATCTCCTACACCAACGAGAAGATGATCGGCAATGGCTCGTTTGGTGTGGTCTACCAAGCCACCTTGCTCGAAGAAAACGAAGTAGTAGCCATCAAACGGGTACTGCAAGATCGTCGTTTCAAGAACCGCGAACTAAGCATCATGGTCTCGCTGGATCACTGCAATATTGTCAAACTCAAATACTACTTTTACACGCATAAAAATGTAAGGACAACTCAATCGGTCAAGCTTTGAGTAGCTAATTAGTTTATTTTTGTTGTGTAGCAGCTCAAAGAGGACATCTATCTCAACCTTGTTCTGGAGTTCATTCCGGATACGGTGTCCAAGGTGGCCCGATACTACATGCGCCAGGGCCAGAAGATACCAATGATCTATATCAAGCTTTACATGTATCAACTGTTCCGGTCACTTGCCTACATTCACTCACTGGGCATTTGTCACCGGGACATCAAGCCACAAAACCTTCTGGTCAACCCGATGACTGGTGTTCTCAAGCTCTGTGATTTCGGAAGGTAAGACTCACTTTTCATTTTTTTAATGAATCAATATGTTAAAAATTATCTTGCAATGTTTTGCAGTGCAAAGCATCTTGTTCGTGGAGAGATGAATGTCTCTTATATCTGCTCTCGATACTACCGAGCGCCCGAACTTATCTTCGGCGCCACTGACTATACCACGAAGATAGGTAAGACTGATTGGCAATTCTTTCCAAATGTTGTATTTCAACTTATTTGTTTCTAGACGTCTGGTCAGCGGGTTGTGTTTTTGCCGAACTGATGCTCGGCTATCCAATTTTTAGTGGAGAATCCGGAGTGGACCAGTTGGTTGAGATTATCAAAGTTCTGGGCACACCTTCCAAGGAGCAGATACGACGTATGAACCGGAACTATACCGAGTTCAAATTTCCTAAAATCAGCGCCAATCCATGGGAAAGGGTATGTTGTAGCATTTCAATCGATCTACCAATTTACTAATCAACCAAATGCTATTCAGGTTTTCGGCGCTCGTTGTTCACCCGAAGTGATCGATCTAGTGGCACGGCTACTGGACTACACACCATTCATGCGTCTAGATCCGCTCAAGGCCTGCACGCACCGCCTCTTCGATGAACTGCGCAACCCCAGTTGCAAGCTCCCTAATGATCGCGAACTTCCACCACTGTTTAATTTTACCAGTCAAGGTTGGTGCAAGCATCTACTGATGATGATGACATGAGAGGCTAATTTGTGTCATTTTTCTCTTTGAAATAGAGCTTAAGATAGCGCCCGAGTTGAACGCCGCGCTCATTCCGGCGCACTTGCACTCGCAGTTCTCGCAATACCTAAATCACAGTCAACAGGAGCAAATCGACTCGAGCACGGACCCCACGGTGGCGGCAGCTAGCTCATCAAGCGATGAGGCTGCTGGCAGCCAGTCAGCGAGCGAGCCCACCGCCTCCACCTCTGGTTCCTCGCCCAAGCAGTCCCACGTGACCTCCTCGTCCACTTGTGAGAAGAAGAGCACCACGAGCGAGGCAGACCAGTGTGCCACCTCATCGGTGGTGTC
Source organism: Rhinocypha anisoptera (assembly GCA_011762765.2). NCBI lineage: Eukaryota > Metazoa > Arthropoda > Insecta > Odonata > Chlorocyphidae > Rhinocypha > Rhinocypha anisoptera. The sequence goes on from WURS02455515.1 coordinate 38,147, forward strand.
CACCAACAGTTCGGAGGCCATTCCCAGCATGTCGAGCGAACCTGTCACCACGGCACCTCCCACTGCCGCTTCCTCGGTCACCAACTGATAGGCTGCTGAGCACCAGCCCTGACCAGCAATACCAACCACCCGCCCGCCCCCACTGTCCTCTCCTCTTCCCCCTTCCCACCATGTGTTCCAACTACTTGGCGCTTATCTACGCACCGGTGTGTCTCGATTCAATCAATCCAATTGAATTGATGCATTCGCAGTGTATAAGCACTTTAGACCTTGGACATTAGAGAGCGAGCTGATGAATACAGGTTCAAGTTGGGAGGTCACTTCGGGTCGAGTTCTGCTGCTTGCGGCACACAACAATCACCGTCTTGTTCTCCCACTTGCAACGCGTCCTATGTTAGGACCGTTCCCTCCCCCTGATCCATGTGGCACCTGTTATTTATGGATGAGCGCATCTCCCTCTACCTACCTACTACTCGTGTTTATACATCACTAACTCACTTTCTTTCTATTATTATTTCTTTTGTTTCTTTATCTCTTTTTTGGTCGAGTCTGTCACTCGAATCATTCTTCTTTGTCACTCCTTATTTTGTTGCATCATCATCATCATACACCCAGCACATGCCCGTCCCACTCTTCATTATGCAAGTTTACCTGTATTGTCTCTTTATTTCGCGAAATGTTTGATTTCTCACCTTTACTCCCCATCCCCCTTCGCGAAATCAAGTGTATCACAAGTAGTAATTTGTAATAAAATGTCATTCTTTTCCTCATCTCAAAACTAAATCTAAATGTCAATCTCATTAATTTGCTGGATCAGAGTGAAAGATGAAGCAAAGTTGTGGAACGGATTTCTATTGATTTCAACACCGTTTGTTGAGATCATCAGCAAAACATGTTTTCAAATGAGAGACAATCAACATTATATAATAGTAAATTACTCGTTTTATTAACATAATAAAACTGCAAGTAAAAAATGCAAAATGGAATGCAATAATTGTAAAAAATAAAGGAGTAATATAAAAACTGTACATAAAAGGTCAATATAGAATCGAATGGAAGATCTTACTTGGCAACTTTGTCAACCATTTCATCCCAGATAGGTTTGTACTCGGGATGTCGCACCACCAGAGGTGTTCCTTTGTTCGAGATGAGCAATGGAATGTCACCCTTCTTGAGTTCGCGAACTGGTTTCTTGAGTGATAGATTTGAGAATGGAGCAGCGAGTTGATCGATAGCATTGTCTTGTTGTTGACTTTGTGATATGACGGTACTGTCGGCGGTGAATTGCGCTCCAACTCCATCCATGTTGCTGAGACTAACATGTCCAACGATGCTTGGTCGGTAGAGTTGGCTCTCGCTGTCAATCGATAGTTGAACTAACCCAAGTGAATCCAAAGTGAGAGCCACCTCGCGATCATACTTGTCTATGGGACAGTTTGCAATGTCTTTGGGTAACTTCAAAATAAACATGCTCGTGTTTCGCTCGTTCATCTTGCAAAGTTTTTCTCTTTGTTCGGTGACTTTCTTCAATTTGCTTTCAAGTTTTTTGATAATTTCCCACACGAAGGTTTTAATTTGGTCTTGGTTGACAGTTGCTTTGCTCTCACTTAACGAAGCTAAGGCGAAATCGAGACGAGAATCCATTTCGGCACCTGTAAATTTGCTGCTGAGTATGCAACAAAACTGAAGAAGGATTTCTTCTTCTTATTTTATAATATTAAATGTAAACAGTGTTGGAATAAGAAATCAAATGGTAAGGTGTGTTGGAAAGAGGAAAAATAACGAGCCTAGACTCAGACCAACAGACAAGCAATCGCGCGATTGACCGTTTGTTAGTGCAACTCGCAACGGAGCATGTGCAAGTGCTTGTTTCGCCTCTACACAGATGACGTTACCATGATGCATCTTTATTGACAAAAAAAATTGTTTATAAAAACACCTTAATGATCACAGTTAAATAAAATTTTTGATTATTTAAAAAATTATTTAAAAACAAAATATTTTGAAAAGTTTAATCCTTAGTCCAAGACTATTTTAATTAAACAATTTGTTGCTTGAAACCATTTTATTTTATAAATTATTTATTTACAGGCAACACTCAAGAAACGGCCAAAAATGTTCTCTACCTTTGGCAGTACAAAGTTGCCTTTTTTCGAAATGTGGCCAGAGGTAACGCGTGCGCTTGCTCTATGGCAATTTATAATGGAGGTCTTTTCTTGAGCGGGCCGATTGTTGAGTGTTGCCTGTAGTTAATAAAATATTATTTATTATATATATTATATATTCACATAAAAATTGCAAATACAAACAAACAAAACGAGTAATCATGCTATTGCAACAAGAACTATCATGATGAAGAAATGATGCGGAATGCCAGCAGGGGTGAGAGGTCTAGCGCATAGTGAGTACTCTGCCACGATGATTGAAAGTGGCAAAGGAAGGTTGTTGGGAAGCAAACACCTGGTCGTGTTTCTTCGAGCAAAAATCGTCGTTGGCGAGGATGACGCGAAACTGGCCGCACACGCCAACCACCGCGTAGAGTACCACCAAGAGGCTCAACAGAGCTTGAGTCACAATGTCCACTGGCAGTGATCCCGTAAACTTTTGTTCCGAGAGGCGAAGATAGCTTCGGTACTGGGCCGCGGAGAAGGCAGCGTGCAGTAAGGAGCAGAGTGAAACCACAAGAGTGATCTTGAGCAACATGGCGGACCAGATTGGGATGAGACACAAGATGGAAGTTGGGTTATGTGAGGAGCCAAGTTGCGATCGCTGCTCAGGTGACTGGCGTCTAGTCACTAGTGTTGGTCCGAGCTTCTCTCGCCAGAGGGCGCGTCCATCTAGTTATACTTGTGATGTAAACAACGTGCTGCTCTTGTCACCGTGGGCAAAGTTGCATCAAGACATCTGAGTTTCTACGATGTTGGTTCGAGATGTGGAACTCGAGCCTAGTGCTCCCAAGGAGTTTCTAATCGAGAAGCACGCCTCTTTTCTGCACCACTATGTGACCAACAAGGAGGACAGCTATGAGCAAATGATGGTGGAGTATCTCAAAATGAGTGGCATCTATTGGACTGTCACCGCTCTACAACTCATCAATCGGGATTTTGAGCCAGGTATTTTCCAAAAAGTTGTTTATTTATCAATTGACCTTATAATTAACATTGTAGATGTGAAGAAAGAAATTATTGATTTGATCCGTTCTTGTCGGCACTCCAATGGTGGTATCTCAGCGGCGCCCGGTCACGATCCACATATTCTCTACACATTGAGTGCAATCCAGGTGCTCGTTTCGTATGGAGTTAATATTGAATCATGTGATCTCGAGGAGAGTGTTATTGACGTGAACAAAACAGCGAGTTTTATTGCTTCACTGCAAAACGAGGATGGCAGTTTCAACGGGGATCAGTGGGGCGAAGTAGACGTTCGTTTCACATTCTGCTCAATCGCATCTCTATCTCTGCTGAAGCGTCTCGATGCAGTCAATCTTGATCGAGCTGTCGATTTTGTAATGCAATGCTACAACAGCATCGATGGCGCATTTGGTTGTCGGCCTAACTCCGAGTCCCACTCTGGTCTAATCTACTGCTGTCTTGGCACTCTTTCCATCGCTGGTCAACTCCACCGAATCGATGCGGATCAACTGGGTTGGTGGCTAGCTGAGCGGCAACTACCCTCGGGAGGTCTCAACGGAAGACCCGAAAAGATTCCTGATTTGTGCTATTCGTGGTGGGTGCTCACCTCGCTCACAATCATCGGTCGTTTGCACTGGATTGACAAACGCAAGTTACTGCGGTTCATCCTTGCATGCCAAGATCAGGAAACAGGCGGCTTTGCAGATCGACCTGGCAACATGGTTGACCCGTTCCACACACTGTTTGGCACTGCCGGCCTCTCTCTCCTTAGCCATGAGTACTTTGATGATACAATCGATAAGGACGACGGTGACCTGTCAAATGCCCAAGTGAACGCAATCAGCCAGGCGATAGGCAAGGTGAATCCAGTGTTTTGCATGTTGGACAGCACTATCCAGCGGCGAGGCATCGCCACCCAACGGCTCTCAGTCCTGTAGTGATAACCTAATCTAGTGTAATCGCGAAATAAAACTTGTTGCTCTTCTTCATCTCCATCACAACGCTCTCTTTCTCACCTGTCTCTCACACTCCACATGCAATTACTCGACAATTTTTCTCTTTCAATCTCGCACTCCATTTGTCCGATTCATTCACCCGGACTAGTGAAAGTATGACTTACTGGGACATTCGGTTTACACATAGACAAACTGTTTCTCACATTGGAATTTGTCATGTGAAAACATATTCTATCTTAAATTTAAAAGAAAGTATGACGTGTTAAGATGTAGAAGTTTTTTCTTTAATGAGCCAGCAAAGAGGAAAATTCTTAGCAGAATGATGCGGGACAAGTTGATAAATAGGTGCATATGTTGCTAGGAAATCAAAACTGTCACGCAGCCAAATTGCTCACACTAGGTAAATGATGGAAAATCCCCATCATCAATTTAGCCGCTAGACGGGTGGTAATAGGTAACGATTTTTCAGGTTCGAACTTGCAAATTCGATTGGAACTCTTGGAGTGGTGTGTGGCCTGTAGAGTTGAGAGTGCTTGACGCGAGCGAGTCATCGAAAGCGCAGAGACGCCGTGGCAGAAACGAGTCGTATTTTTAGTGCTCCCGTTGCGAGTCACACTCGCGCTGTCTGGAGTGTTGTGACGAGGCTGGTGGTTTCCCGTGCTGTGTCGGTCGTCACCCATCCGACCCATGTGACCGTCAAACCTTGTGACCCCACCATCGCGTCATTCCTCTCACCAAGCTGGCTTTCTCTTCCATACGACCCGTCATTCGCATCTCAAGATGACTACCGACACATCTCACAACAACTCTTACATCACCTCGATCAAGCAATTCGTGGCCGGCGGAGTGGGTGGAGTATGCCTCATTCTGGCCGGTCATCCGATGGACACCATCAAGGTGCGCCTGCAGACCATGCCAACCCCGAAACCCGGTGAGAAGCCACAATACCGTGGTATGCTCGACTGCATCGCTAAAACCGTTCGCCGAGAGGGCCTACTCGGTTTCTACAAGGGAATGGCAGCGCCACTAATCGGTGCCACGCCAGTCAACTCGTTCTGTTTTTGGGGATACGGACTGGGTGTTAGTCTTCAAACTGGTGGCAATCCGACCGATGTATCTGGCCTTACGCCCACTCAGCTCTTTAAGGCTGGAATGTTGTCCGGTTTCTGTACGGCACTAATCAACGCCCCTACAGAGCGCATCAAGTGCCTTCTCCAAGTGCAACAAGCCTCAAAAAGCGAGGCCAAATACAAAGGCTTCGCTGACTGTGCTCGTCAAGTGTTTGCCAACGGGGGTATCAGCTCACTTTATCGTGGTTTGCTAGCAACCTTTACACGAGATATACCAGGTAGTGGAGCTTACTTTCTTTGCTATGAAATGCTCAGACGTGAGAGTGCTCAACTGTTTGGAACCGAGAATAAGTCGGCTGTGACACTTCTTGCCGGTGGTACAGCTGGCATCGCTTACTGGATAGTGGGCATTCCAGCAGATGTGATCAAGTCCAAGATCCAGACAGCACCCGATGGCAAGTACGATGGTTTTCGCGATGCCATTCGCACCATGTACGCCAAGCAAGGCATCATGGCCTTCTACCGCGGTGCCGGTCCTGTCTTCATTCGTGCCTTTCCCGCCAATGCAGCCTGTTTCTTTGGATACGAATACTCAATGCAACTGCTCAATGTATTGATACCCTAGAAAAACAACAGCAATCATTGTAAATGAGACATCTAGTTTTTTAATTATTAATAATACTACTGTACAGTCCATTTGCACTTCACAAATTTAAATAAATCGATATTTAGCACTAGCTTCTGGGTATTGGTTGCGCAATTGCTCTAAGTAAGTCTTGCAAATAGGTGTCAGCTTCTCTGCACATTCAACCATTTGGTCATAGTGAATTTCGTGTTTGCGCAAAGCTTGATCACTAGTTACAGGGCCAACTGACTTGAGATGTAACTGGTCAACTGAGATAGGGCAGTTGATTTCGTGGCCAAGATCGCGGATGAAAGCTCTGCACGAAAATAGAGCATCGGACTTCACTCGAAACTCGAGCCGTGAGTCATCCATCGAAAGCAACTCAATCGAATGACATTGCTTTTCTCTTAGTTCACCATAATAAGTATCGCAATCAAGCACATTATCAGAATTGTATATATGATGATCTAACTTATTTTCAGAATCCAATTCTTTCTTAGTTAAGTTACGTTCTTCGAATACAGCCATTGCCCCTCTTTGTACAATTTCGCCAACAAATTTGTCCAGATTATCCTCAATCAGTCGCGGTGTAACATGTTGGTAATCATGCTGTTTCAAGAGTGGCGATTTATTAAATGAATCCACCGTTTGCCGGCCAAGGATCGCGGTTATCAGCCATTCATGTGTCCAGTATTTCCTCAATGCCGCTAAATGTTTTCCAAAAAATCCAAACCCACAAAGGTAAACCCCGGTTTGAAATGGTTCGCAGTACTTGGGCACGGAGTCCAGCCAGAGAGAGCCAGGCTTCAGCGTTTTACTCGGATCTTCAAAGTAAAGCGTCAGTTTGACCCACTGACGCAACTGTTCAGGGCTCACGCCGACATCCTTGTAGACGGCAACAAAACAACGTGTGAAGATCCCTTTAGCAGTACGATTGGCAAAGATTGATGTCATCGGAAAGAAGTAAACAGATAATGGCAACAAGTCACCTCGTGTAAGAGAAGAACCAATTCTTGTGACGACATCGACATGTTCCGCATGCAAGCATATGATGCGCACAACATGTGACATGTGTGCGCCACATCGATACCATCGATAGTGCATGGCCGTCATCTGGGTGAGGTGATGTGTGTCGATTCGTCACCACGTGCAACATTGTACAATTGTTGTTTTTGCTAACTTCAATTTGTCATCCCCCAAACCAATTCCGCGATCCTTCAACTTGGGATTTCTGGTAGAAGCTGCAATCACGGCCAATTATGGCACCGAAGCAAGCTAAGTGATTTGTCTCGACAACAATTCTGGGAAAACTTGTTTTGCACGTGCAATCCTTTCTTGTCGCTTCACTGGTTCGTTGGTTTCGCGCTCGAAAATCGCTCATCTAAATTATCACTACTACGATTCGTTGAGGGGTGAAACGCGCTAAGGGTGATATCAAATTAGACAAACATTGTGATTGTAAGGTATTAGGTACATAATTTGTACTTTCCCAATTTAGCCTGAACTTTGTACTTTCCCAGAACTTGATTATTAGAAAGAAGTACTTGGCAGAGAATTCAATTCGGGCTAATCCTTGACCTAGATTTGGCAGTGTTAACATATGACATAGTAATCTGGATTATCTAAGCCAGACTATACTGACTCATAGATTTTTTTATTTATTATTCAGGATGACAGAAGACTCACACAAGCGCACAGAGACACATATTCGAAGCTAAACATCTAATTTTAGTCTCTCTTGCATGGCACGTAGCATAGATGGCACCATGACTCGAGTGCGAGTAAAGTTGCGAGATACGCGAGCCACCGCCTTACCGGATACCTCAACTAAATGCCCTCTACTCTGGGACCAAAGTTCACCACGTGGACTACGTGCAAGGTACGTGTAAAGGTGACTTGGGAGAGTGTGTGAGGCTCGGTGGGTTGCGATGCTTACTTAAAATCGACGATACAGACCCTGTCAGCGTGGGAATTGTCATTCGTCATAATTATTATTTGCAAGCTGCCCAAGAAAAACTTGTTTTTCTTCCTTGGCCTGCTTCAACCAAAAAAAGCGTTTTTGCGCGATACGCGGAAACGAAGTGTCTTGGGCTGGTTGCCGTGATGTCACCACCAGACGCGCGCTCGCGATTTCGCTCTTCTAGGTGAAGTTTTTAAAACGAATACGCCTAAGTAATGGTGCCGGTGATAAGCGTCCCTCTGCCACCACCCAATGCCCGAGTGGTGAAGCTTTGGGCACAGCGAGACTCAATCGCGTCACTGGTTTCACTTTCACTGCGGCACACCGCCTCACTCATCTCTCAATCCTTTTCCTCATCCGATACGATCGGCAATCACTTTTGGCCAATCATCAGCCCTTGGAGATGGTGTGCCGATCTAAATCTACCATCACGCCGACTTGTGGTGTGGTTATAGACAGCTCTCGCTTTTCAGGGCCACTCTTTAGAATGTTGTCACGCGACCAGAGGGAAGCCCCATGGTCTTCTCCACTCAAATTACACCGCTTACACCGAAATCTACTTCCCGTTGACTTTGCTCTTGTAAACCTAGAAGAAAGATCTAGAAATAGAGCAAGATATCACTAGTGAGAATGTCGGGACGTGACTGTACCGTGTCCTTTTTGACACTTATCTCTGCACTGATGAGAAACAATAAACAACAACAACACTTAGCAAGTATAGATCTGAAATCTTTTTTTCCATCACATGCACTCATACCCGCTTAGGTTACACAATGTCGGGTGATCATGGTTGCAGTAGCGATTGCTGCAGGCTTCAATGATTAGCAGCTTAGCAGAGATTTCCCGTAAAAAATTGTAGTCTCTCAAGTTCTGCAAGCAGAGTGAAAGCTACTCAAACGAAAATGATGATGTTCATTATAAATTAGGTATTCTCAGTGACTGTTTGACACAGTAGGCAAGGCAAATGTACTTTTTTATGGAGTGAGGTGGAATTGTTATCTCATTATTATTATTGTTGTGGAATAATTGTTGTTATTTCAATCACCCGGATAGTGCATGAGTTCCCAGCGTGCTGTATCATCTGGTACACATGCAGTTTGTTGGTCACTAGCCAAACTTGTTATTTTTTCATCTTTGGAAGTACTTTTTTTTTATTAAAAAACACGCTTATTCAATCTTGCCACTTGACGTCACGGATTTTATATAAATTATTTGAAACTAGTGATGTAACACTTGACACGAAAAACAGATTTGATTTTTGATATACTAGATTAAGGCTTAATTTAAGCATATAACGCATATTGCATATCATTGAAGTGATTCACTCGGACATGGACATAGTTTGATTTGAGAAATATCATGGACAAGTGAAACTGTACGCTAAGAGCGCAAAATGGAACGCTAGGTTCGACCTAGACGTGGCATCATATCGCTGCTCTGTACTTTCTTACTCTCCAATGATTGTCACCGCAAAACAGTAGTATAATTGATGGTACATTTTGTGATGTGAAATATTATAGGCTCGATAAGTGTGTTTTTATTGAATATATACATGTTAAGGTCACATGTCATTGTTCGTGTTTCTCTTCGGTACATGTGAGCGACTGATTATTTTGGATCGTAATAGTGCCAGACAAACAAACAGTGGATGCGTTTTGTTTACGCGATTCTACTGCCAAAGGCATCATTGCTTTCGATTTGATTGAGGTCCCGACTCATCACACAGTCAGCCGGTGACTGATTGTTAATCGTGTACGCCGACTAGGGTTATTTTCGACCACCCGTATCAGCACGACAGTTCGATATCGGAAGCGATACACTTTGGACGCATGCTAATTAATTTTCTTTAATTTTGACAAAGCGATCAAAAGACACTCGGTGTCAAGTGACAATGTCTCGATGATAACTAAGACTCGGACAGATTTGGTGCCTGTTGCGAAAGCGATCTTCAATGAGACCTTGACGCCGAATGGTGGCGCTGTGCACTAGATGTCAATCCGAAAGCCGATGAATCCACTCTGGTTTGGCCATGTTTAAAGGTTCCATGCTACTCGTAGCGGTGGCCAAGTGTTCGATTTCTGTTGACACAGCACCCGCATCGATCGAGCTTGTTTGCGAGCTCACAAGCACATCTCCTATCGACTTCTGGCATTGGCAGCAGTAATATTTCTATGCAAAAAATGCCATTCACACGTTCGGTTAGCAACCATCGGGGTGGCTTGACCATTATCGCTCCCCCACTCCCTCCGCTACTGCCTCTACAGCAATCGAACATGTGCACACACCAATTTTTAAATTTATCACCCACCGACAAGACTACTGGTGTCATGATGTCTCGGGTACAGATCTTGCGCTACACGGTGCCCACTGCATTGTGGCACACTAGCTGGACCGTGCTTGTTCACCTTCACCAAACGCCTGGTGACAGTATAGGTAGTCGAACTGGCCAAGCCACTTGACACCACCGTGCCTGGGGCCTCTCTGTGCGCTATCTGGCTGGCCAAACCCGACAATAACAAGAACAAAAGTTGAACTATGGAATCTGGTGCGTGGCAGCTGCATTCTTCTCACACTCTGCAAAGTAGTTCACTCTGTCGACTCGATAGATTGCATGAGATGTTAGTCTGGTGGCAGAGTATGAGAAAATAAGTCTAACCTCGGTGTGCGAGGACGTCAAGTCGGTGACGGCATAGCCACGGTGCTCTTGGTAGTGAGCGCCAATCGAGGTGGCGGTGGCGAAGCGCGATGGCTCGTCTCGGTGCCACCAGCTCGCCGCCATGCTGCTTGCTTGCTGCTCATCCATCTCACCCGAGGCCGAGTGGGTGAGATAGTAGTCCCGCAGTATATAAGGCGCACGCTACCGGCACCAAGCCCCGCAGACTCCACTCTCTAGTGCCTGACCAACCGACTGTCAAATCACCCAATCAATTATTCCACCCACTGCAATGGCACCCATTTTTGGAACGAAGGTATGCGGCAGAGATTCTTTATCTTTCGACTTCCCTGTTCTCAATTCCTTCCTTGCTTGCTTTGTTTATAGATTTCTAGAACAACAAGCAAATGGATTGTCTTGGTTCTGGTTGCCACGGTTATCCTTGGATCGTCGTTGGATGGGAACGGAGTCGCTGGCGCTCCCATGGCTGAGAGTCCGATTTCAGAAACAATAGTTGTGGAGAATATTCTCAAGTCGGGCCTCGAAAACAGGTGCGATGTAGATCAGGATCGGAAGGACTTCTGTGAGCGTTGCACCCGTTTTCTCTTTGATAAAAACGCTGGCTACTTGGGCTGTTGCACTAACTACGATGGCATCTACAAGTTTTGCGACAATTTTCTCAACTACTCGTTGGAGGAGAAACCTGTTCCCTTTGATAGCTTCCATCGCGGCTAGTGGTTATAGACCTCGAGGTCCGAGACCAAGCCAAAGAGTCACCGTCTTCGCGCACTTCTCTAAGTGCTCTTGAGTATTGTACCACTCAACCCAATAACAAGTATTCGATCACGCACATTTTCTCGAAGACCTAGACTAGCACCAACTCCACCCTGCAACTTCCTCCCTTACATCACTCTGTCTGTGATATTTAAACCTCATTTGATATTTGTTGATGTTGTATTTCATAGCCAGTCTACAAATGAATTTAAAATTCAATCGTATATTGTTTGTCAAAATATATTATACGGGTTCAAAGTAACACTTAGTGTCTTTTATTGAAACAGACTCTAAAGTGTTCTTCGGTGGGGTTTAAACTGAAGCCATCACTTGTAATCGGTTGTGTGCTGCTGCACGATTGGACTACCGTAGTTGGAGTCATGTTTCTGCGTAGTCTTCGATTGGTAAATGGCGTTGCCATAGGAGCCTAGCTTGTCGTAGTACTGGCCCGACTTGCTTGGGTACGGAACGTAAGAGGAACCAATGGAGCCGACAGAGCCACCGGTGCAAGCACAGTGTGTTTGAGGACAGTAACCAGTACGGCAGTTATCCTCGCACCACTGGTCGGTGGTGGTTCGGTAGATCGAGTAGCACTGCAATCCGTAGCCTGACTTGATATGACCATAGCCGGACTTGATTTGTCCGTAGCTCGAGCCTTGCCACAACTGGTTGTGACCATAACCCTTGGTTGGATAGTAAGCACTGCGCTTCGCTCTGCTAGTGTTGGATCAAAGTCAGTACAAACATGGTCCATACCCTCAATCTCCTACACACTCACTATTTCACATCCTGATAAGTGGATTCGTCCTCTAAGTTGAGAGGCTCTTCGTCGTTACTGCGTGATACACAGGCAGATAAGATCAAATGATTTTACTTAAGCATATTAAATGCAATAACTTACAGAAGCATGCGTTCAAAGTTGAACCATTCGTTTGGCCTCGAGATTGACGACTGGTGGCCATAGACCACTCCGTCGGCCAAGGTCTGTGAGGCCAGTGGCAACAGTAGAACAATTGTAAGTGAATAAAACATGGTCGGAGTTGAACTGTTAGTACAAGTTGTTTGATATGTCGCTTGCACAGTGCTACCATTTATATATGGTGCAAAAGGACATAATCAGTTATGTCGGCGGATGTAACCCAGAATCACGGCGTCGAGTGTACATCCGCTCTAACAGGTTGATATGAAAGCGATAGTGGACAAAGAGTGGAGTATTGACGCAAAGTACACTCAAAACAATGATGATAATTCAACCAATTCGGGCTGTTCAACTGAGATAGCCTTCGGTGGATCGCCTAGGGCAAAGACCGTTGGTGTGACCTTGGCGTGAAGCGAAGAAAGACTTTGCTTGGAAACGTTCTCAATCAACGATCGAAGCGAGCGTAACTTCTTCTTTTCATTATTGTTGTTGTTCAAAGAAGCTGCAAATTTTGCCCACTGTTTCTCTTCGACATTACAAATGTTGCTCAGTTGTGGATGAATGATCGAAGAGAGGTTCTTGCGAAGCACTACATGTTCATAAAGAACTAAAAAACAGCCAGTAAGTATGCTGAGAGAGTTGAGATCATCCCTGTCGGTTAGCATCACAGCTCGCAGAATGCGTTCTGCAACGTAGTAGAACTCATCTATAGTGTCTATCATGTTGCGTTGAATCAAAGATTTAAGCAGTTTCACATTGGTACTTGCAATGGTAGTTCGGGCGGAAAGAGGCCATAGAAGACAGCCAGTGACAACTTCAATCACCTTGAAGCGCTCGGGCGAATCCAGTAGTATCTTGGACAAGAGTTCGTTTTCGCTAAACAAAGTGGATCGAGTGGTTTCGAGACTACCATCAAACTCCTGATCCATTTCCATCGCTTCCTTGGCAGAACTTTCGTTGTCATTCATCTCGCCCAGTGTGCCAAACATTCTTTTCACATCTTTTAGTGGGCTGAAGATGCCATTTAGAAATTGTATAAATTCCACGCCAATAATATGAAGCAACTTTTCGTCAATCACCTCCTGACAACTCTTGTCAAACTGTTTTGATCCAAGCGGCATCGTTCGTAAAGACATCACTGGTTCACTGTTAGCCACCGATTTTTGCTGCTCACTGCGAATCACCTCGAATTGTTCATTTAATTTGGCGAACATACTAGAAATAAACTTAACCAACACTTGCAAAACGCCAGTCTTAACCAAAAATTCATTTCGAGGAGCATAATTAGCAATGGAATGAAATATTCCTTTGAACAGATCATAATGCATGCACAGTGGCACCGCGTGAAGGTTTGCATAAAAAGGTTCGAGAACAAGGTTAAGGCACTCTTCGATTTTGGAACGCGTTTGCGGGTAACAACTGTAGAAATGACACATGTTGGCGAACGCAAGATTGATCAGCGAAAGCGAATTCTGGTAAATATAAATAAACCGTTGCTGCATTTGGCGGCCAATAGATTCAGGTTTGAATAGTTTATCACTACCTGATCGGTCTAATGTTTTTGTCTTTTCTTCAGACACTGTCGACTCTCCCCTTTGATCCGAATTGATCATATACAGATACAAAGAAGGTATCTCTTCAAAAACATAGCTTTGGTAGAAAGGGTGACAAAAATAGTCTAGATCAGTTTTGAACGTAGCTCGTCTCTTCGCCCAAATACAGTTAATATAGGATATAATCTTGAAAAATGGTACAACCAAACTGTGGTAAAGGTCCACTTCGCTCCAAAGACAGTCAAACAAACGCTCGGGGCTAAGACGCCTGAAGAGACGACTCATCATGTGTATCACTATCACTGTTTGGGGATAGATTTCATTCTCTGACAGATTGTAGGGTAATTTGGTAGCATTCAAGTTAGGTTCCTTGCTCAATCCGATGTCACGAAAAAAGTTGACTCCCCCGTCGCCCATGGAATAACTCGCAATCCAGCTTATCTTGGGTAGTAGAAAACGACACAAGAATTCGCGTTGTTCGTGTACAGGCATCTTGTTGCTCAGAATGAAAAGACCATCGTAGAAGTTGCAAAACATGGAGCCACGGATTTGTTTACTTTCAAAGTGACTGTCAAAGAATGATCGCATCCAGTCAAAGTGTGGCAAGAGATAAGGTTGAATGTGGCTTGCGACAAACTTGATGAAGAATGCACTCACGTGGTGTTGCAAATCTATAAGACTAGTATCATTCCACTGTCGTTCAATGATGGCAATTTGAAAAATCATATCGAGCACTTGTTTCAACAGTGCCAAGTCAAACTTGTCGTACAACTTGGTCATCGAGGAGATGCAAGAAAGCATGCCAGAAATCTCACCATAATCAGCACCATTTCGCATTTGAATAAGTATAACCTTGAAGGCTTCTTCCATTACACCAATAAACTATAAATAAAAAAAAATCATGCGTGAAAAACAAAACATTAATTCATCTTTACTTCACTTACCTCTTTGGTATATTCCTCTGGATTCATATATCCTAATGTGGTTTGAGTAATCGAGGCCAACTGGAGCCAAGGGTTGTTACGTGCTTGACTCTCAACCACACCCCTATAGATATGTTCCATGTAGCATCGAATGAGGAGAGGCTCTTTGCTTGTCATCTGTTGCAAGATATGCGTAAACTTGGCTCGATTTGAATAGAACAAGGATAGGTATGTGTCGTAGGAATCGATCTGGTAACCCAGGTACAACTCGTTTTCCGAGACTTCTTCTTCCCCTTTGGGTGCAAACTTGATTACAATCATTTTTAAAAAATTTTCACCAAACATGGGAACAATAGTTCCAGTCAATGTCGACACGTGACTTTCACTCGATTGCTTCAATTTGATGAAACACGACAAGAAACGTAGCAAAATCTCATCGCAACACACGTGATTGTAGTTCAAAATGCTAAAAAGCGCGGCGAAGAAAGTTTGCCAGCCTATCACATTGTTTTGGATTGTGCTACGAACTTTGGCATTGGTCGATTCCATGTTCAATAAGGTTACGATGCGAGTCATTAGCTCGACAGCTATATCAAGCACAATTATGGTCAGCTCAAACATCTCAGGATACTCCTTCATCAGATTATTTTCAAATAAAGGGCTAAATTCTTTGAACTTGACGCAAATCAAATAATGGGTAAACTTGCTAGGATCAAAGTCATAGAGGTGATCTTCGAGTAATAATCGATCTTCATCCCGTTGGTTTGTCCGTTTGAGAAGCGTTTGAATGCATTTGAAAGCAAGCATATTTACGCGAGAAAAGTTAGGGTTGCTTTTGAACAGATCCAACGAAATGTCGTTGACCACACTAAAGAGTTTTTGAAGAATCGCACTGTTGAGACAGAACCATTCGAGCAGTGATTCTAAAGTTTCTAGAGTTTTAATCAGCAACAACCACTTGTACTCTTCTTGAAGATTTTCGTTGGACTCTCTGAAGACATCGATGCATCGACAAAAATAGTTGTAAATTGTATCACTATTTTGTGCCAACAACTTGAGAATCTCTTTGCGGCGTTGAACGTTGCGCGGCATTACTTGAACATGCAACATGTCGGAAATGTTGAAAAAAGTTTGAAGTGTGACAAGAGAACTCGTGACTGTGATCTCAGGCAGAAAGTTTGGCCATTCTTGGGACCACTCGCGGATAAAGACCTCGGTCACCACTCGACTGCACGAGTTGAGAACCAACGGCGAAGTAGACAACCGGCCCTGGTAGAAGCCAACCTTGTCCGGATCGGAGACAATACTAAACAATCTAGTTTGACACCAACGAACACACTTGGCTTTCAAATCCTGCTGCTCCTCGGAAAAGAAGTGGTACCAGTGAACCTTGACCAACTCTTCTAGAATGTTGAAGCCAAAGTGTACATGCAACTCCTTCACCGAGTTAAACATCGCATCGCCAAGGGATGCCTCATTGATACGGGCAACGATTTTTTTGGCCACTTTCAGGTGACGTATCAAATCGGTGAAGATGGTTGTTTTAAGATATTCGTTAAGTTCACGATTGGCGGTGGCACGGTCCACATTGCTCGAGTTCGGGCTGATGCACTGTTCAATCAGATTGGCAAGTTTCTGCGCCACATCATTCACGCTAATGCCCTCCTCATTCATCTCGACTAACTCTAATGGAACAATAAGAAAACATAAAATTTTAGGTTTTATCAGATTAATCAAGCTACAAAATACCTGACGATTATATTTACTTGTGGTAAATGACAAGTCCAAACAATGCAACTTCTTTTTGTATTTATTTATTTTGGCACATGTCTGGTCACATGCAACACGTTTGTACACTGCAAAATAGTACTTGCACTACCTGAACGAACTAAACTTGTTCTTTGCTAATCTGAGATTAGTAATGAGTGAGTGAGTGTGAGAATGAGTTTGAAGTGATGCCACAACAGTTCTCAGTGTCTCCTTAAAGGGTTTTCGGGCAACCGGACTTCCGGGCTTACGCTTATAAGCGCGCCTTTTATAAATTGTAATATTTTATTCGTTATCTTTAATGGATGTCAACATTCCTACTCACTCCCTCCTAATATATCGAAAGTAAAAAAAGTAAAATCAATTTTAAACTTAAAGTTTAAGTAATACTTAACGCAAGTGACCTTTCAGATGCTTTTTTATTTAAGTTTAAAGAAGTTTTGAGGTAAAATTTCTAAAACTTGATCAATAACTTTTACATAACTTAGCAACCGTTTTATTTTTATTTAATAATTCTAAGAATTCTAATGTCCCTAATGCTGAATTACAGGCAATATTAGACAATGAATAGCAATACACCTTTTTATACCTGAAAATATTAAGAACTTTTCATTCGCAATACAGGCAACATTCAAGAAACGAATAAATTGTCATGAAATGTGGTCAGTGCTTTGTTTGTGAAATTATTTTAATTGTTTCTTTAAACAATGTTCTTGATATTTAGTAGCATTCTACTTCTTCACCCTACCAACATAAATTTATTCCCTTTCACCCCCGTAGAAAATGTACTTTAATTTCGTAAGCTTTTGTGGAGAGGTATGGGTCAAAAACCCAAATGTTTGCTTTCGTAATTAAAGTACTTTCTACGATAATGAATGTACAATGCATGATATATATGATAGATGTACATATTTCAACATTTATATAAACCGAATTATCCAAAATTATAATAAACTTCATAGTTACCTTCAGCAACGAGCTAAATTCACTGTTCTCACTGCCGCACAAACAAGACGTCACAACCGGTCATTAAAAGTTCGCCATTAATGATTTTTTCTCCTAACTTTCCCCAGGAATTCCCGGGAGATTGATCCTACCGGAGAAATAAAACAAATGATCTAAAAAACCCAAATGATTCAAATAAGTTTTGTTCTTTTTCAAACGCAACGAGTTGAATTCAAATGGACACTAATGGTAACGCGGAAATTAACTACCACTGACAAAGTATACCTATAGAATTGTTTTTTATCTAATTATATTCAAAATTATTTTTCATATTCTTTGTTTACATTCAGAAGAAAAATGTATGATCCGTTTTTAGTACTGGTGTTAAGAACAATCGGCCCAAGGGCTTTGAAGCAATACTTTAGGATTGCGCGTCATACATTGTACAATCGAGGCTCGACACGGTGGTTTGAAGTGACTTTTGTCCACTGGATTTGTTTTATCAAAGTTCTCACTCTTCCCTGTCATTACTTTTTGCCACTGTCAAACTGGACCAAAGTAGCCTTGCTTGATCTATGTTTTCTGCTTGGCACCAGATCCATACTTCAGTTGCCCATATTTTTAGTGGGAATTTTTCCTCTCTATGTTAGCTACACATTGTACTTTAACCAGAATTGTTTCAACCAGCTTCGGTGGATGGTAATTTTCATTAAAGATTTAGGGAGGTCTTCTCGAAGAATTAAGATAAGACGTCTGTGGCGTGAAACAGTGTGGTCTTTACTTTACAACGGAACTAAACGTCCACGCACTTTGACTGAACGACCTTTGGTAATTAACGGATTTTTGTGGGTTCTACGAATTTTCCACTGTCTTCTAGGTGAGTTGCGCATCTTGATGATGTAATCATAAAATATTTGCCGTTTAGGTGTATTTATGTTGAAAGTGCTGGCAAAATGTTTGTATATAATCGAATCACTCGAAACAAGCTGGGCAAGCAAGTTGCAACTTTTGGTGTTGGCAAGTTTGAATGCATCGGTAGGAATTGTTGCCATGTTCCTTGCACTGCAATCAGTGTCAATTGCGTCAACTATCATGCTAGCTACCACAACCACTCTTTTTCATCTCTTTGACCAAACAAACCTGATGGTGATGCAAAAGTCAGCTAACTTGCAGCAAACCTACTACCGGTACACGAGAAATCACACCAAACTAGTGCTCCAAGTGTTACGCTTGAATCGTTTTAGTCACCTTTATTTTCTCTTAACCTTTGTCGACGTTCCAGTTAACGCTATTTGCATCATGTCTCTCAATTTAAACATGCTACCCACGGACTTTAAATTCTTTGTAAAGATCTTTACCTTGGGTCAATTCTTGGGACATATTACAGTGCATTTGATGCTTTCCAAGTGTAGCAAAAAGATTCACACTAATTCAAAACAACTTTTCCACTTGAATTGTTATTGTTTCAAGAAGTTTCCTGTGTCTTTTCGTACCAAACTTCATCTTGATCTTTATGTGACCAAGTTTCACACTAAGAAACCTTACGGCATCTCGTTTGGACCATTTGGCTTGATCAACAACTACTCTCTGATCAAGGTTGATTCAAATAATTCCACTTCTAATTCTTAATTACTAATTAACATTTATTTTTTAGACTACATTTTACTATTTTCGCATGCTTTTCTTTACATATAATTTTTTAGTGAAGAATTAGTATTATTTATCCTACTGTATACAATAATTAGTTTAGTATATTCTTAATGTTTACATGTTTTTATCTAGAACTCCGTTGATTTCATAAGATAAAAACTTGCCATTTAGCAAAATTTTGACCTCAAATCGATTCAGTATATAGTGCTTTGCTATTGTAATTTTTATTACCGTAGTAAAAGTACTTTTATAGTTTATATTTCCAAGACAACCTTTGTTAAAATGCAATTTAAATTTTTAAATTACTTTACATTAAAGTCGATACTATTTCTAAAAATTATACTTGACAGTGTTAAGATTCTGGATTTAGAAGATTTTGAAATTTAGCGCATCGATAATGTACGAACCTTTTATCGTATCAACCGGACGAATTGTTGGTCCAGAAGCGTTTCGTCAGCATTACCGAATAGTAAGGGATACTTTGTTCCACCGAGATTCCTTCCGGTGGTATGAAGTGAGTATAGTGCACTTGGTATGCTTTCTCAAGACCATCACTTTACCCTGTTATCACTTTTGTCCACTTTCCCATTGGGGCAAAGTGGCTCTCTTCGATCTCTTCTTTCTGGGGGGCACCGATTCTCTGCTTAACGTGGCCTTCTTTGTCTTAGCTATTCTCGCCATCTATATTAGCTATCATAGTTATTTTAATGCTAGCAGTCTTTACGGACACAAGTGGGTTATGCACTTCTTGCAGGATCATACCAAGTCAAACGATAGAACTTGTAATGCGAGACAACTGTGGCGAACGGGAACTAACCCTCCACAGCGATTGTGGCACGGAATTCGGTGGATGCGTTTCTTAACCGAACGATGGTTCATCGATTGGTGCATAATATCCTTGCAAATAACTTTTGTCATTATCAGTAAGTGTTCTTGTTTTACTGTTAAAAATACAGTCTGGTTATAACCTGACTTTGAGAACGTTTCTAGTTATTACCTTACAATTTGAAAAATACCAGCTTTTAAGTTGACAAGTTCAGAAAAGTTGGTTTATAACTCTACAATTTAAAAAATTCAAATTATAAACGTTGATTTTTCAAAATGTCAGCTTATAAACTTGTTTAAATTAAAAATCTATTACAAAAACTTGTCGAGTTATAATCAAAAACGTGCTTAATGTTGGGTTATAACCGAACAGTATTTGTAACAGTGTTCTTGTGGCTAGTAATAATTCATTTTTAAATTACAGTTTCATTTTTGGTAACGTTACAACTGCTGTTGTTGGTTCACGTGAATTCATTGGATCTGGACTTGAAACACAAGTTACAACTGTGGGCACTAGCAGAAGTGAATGCAGTACTGTTGAACATAACAGTGCTAGTATCGGTTCAGGCTATGTTCATCACCATGTTAAGCTTTGTGGTGATCACCATGGCTCTCTTTCGTCTTCTTGATCGCACCAACCAACTGTTGAGTCGAAATCGAGCAAACTTTCTGCAACACTGCTACTACCGCTACACGATCAATCACACCAAACTGGTACTGGAAGTGATACGTTCCAATCACTTGATTAGTACCATCTACTTGGTGTTTGTGGTGAGCAACGTGCCGCTCAATGCTTTCATGTTGACCACTTTATTGATGGGCAAAATCTCGCCCCAAATAATCATCTTCACTGCCTTTCTAGTGCAGGCTCAACTCACGCTTGGTTCGATCTCACACAAACTTCTTTCTATGTACGAGAAAAAGATTCACGCCAAGAGCAAATATCTGTTCAAGATAAGCATTCAGCAACGTGACCAGTTTCGAAGTTCACTACGTTCACAACTTCACCTCGATCACTATGTGGCCAAGTTTCACACCAAACACACCTATGGTATTACTTACGGATCATTGGGTGTTGTCAACAATCAATCTTTAGGCAAGGTGAGCATTACTCAGTCATAATTTATATTTTTTTATTACAAAGAATTTTTTCCTTATAGCAAATATTTTATTACTTTCGCATGTTCATCTTTACATATCACATCTGGAGTAAATAAATAAATTAAGCCAAATAACATACAAAGCATTTAAAGCATAAAATTCGTCATTTGTCAATAGTTTTAACATCCGGTTTTCTGCTATTTTCCACTCTGAAAACTCCAAGACAATCAAGCTACTAAATTTTTTCCAAAAAATCGACAATTCTTTACTTGCATAAATAAAGCAATATGAGTACTACCCAGAAATTTCTAATAATCAGTCGGTATCGATTAATCAACTTGGAAAAAACAAGCAGTTAAAAGAAGATCATATTGGTTCTTTTAGTTGTAATTTTACATGGTTTAATCTAAAAAACCATGCCGGATTTTTATAGGAAAGTGGCTTCAGAGTAAATTTTACTAAAGCTAAACATCGATTTTTTAGCTAAATCAGACATAATTTATACTATTAATTTAAAATTTTTAAAAAGTGTTTTGAAAAATAAGAATCAGGTAGAAGCTTAACATTTTTAATAAATTAAGCAATTTAAAAAAATGATAAGTACTCAAAATTGTCTATCTTTTACTATTTTGAATTTGGATAATGATAAAATAATTAGTACTAATTTAGCAATAGCAGCTTGGATTGTTTGTTTTTAAATGAGTTGAGGTACCTAACTAATTAACGTCAAATTATCATAGACAAACTTTGTGATTACACTTACCTTCCGGTAAAATCTCAACGTTTAAAACATACGCAAACGACTTAAAATTATTTTTTGAGATCACTTACCTATGGAAATTTGGTATGGTTCTTTAGATGGTAATTTGTTTATTTAAAAATAAAACAATAAAATTTTTTAAATATACATAATAATGTTAATTAAGAAAAATATATACAAAAAAATTGACAATAATAATAGAGAGGTTACGAACGGAGTGCTTCGAGCCGTTGTCGCATCTCGTCGATGTCCTCTTCCTGGGCGGGCGTCTTGGCGGACTGCTTGGTAGAGACCGAAGGCAGGGAGTCATCCACCACAGCAGGTGCCTTGCCAAGCTGTCCATTGGTAATCTCGAAAAGGACCTTGTCGACCTCCTCCTGAGCCTGCTCCTCCACCTCCTCACTGTCGCCCAGAGTGTCCTCCAAGGTCTCCTCGAGCATCTCGTCGATGATACCGGCACGCATCATTTCACGCGACATATCCTGCATCACCTGGGAGATCTCTTTCACTTTGATCAGATTCTGCATGGAACGCATCACATCGGTGGATTTCTCCAGTGAACTGGCCACTCGTAGTGTTGCCAACTGTTGGTTCATATTCATCATGATCGAGTTGAGATGTGCCTTAGATGTTTGCAGCCGCGAAATCTACAACACAAGGTTGAAAAATACTCATTCTATCAATCAAAATGATTCAATTCTAACCGCTTTGCGTGCATTAAGAATTTCCTTGGCAAAAACGAGACAAACGTCTTTGTCGCCACGTTTAGCTGCCTTCTTCAGCTCCAACTTGACCTTATCCTCTTCGCGTTGAATGGCCCGAATCTGACGATCAAGCAACATTTGCTGCTTTCGTAGCTTTGAATTCCACTCGCGAACCTGAAACAGTTGAACAATTAAGCACGACCAAAATGCAAACAAACCATCAAACCTGTTCTTTGGGCGTAACCCGGCTGTCTTTGCCAAAGAGACCCATCGTGAGAAGGAATTTGTATTAGGAACAAGCACAGTCGATCAAAGATGATTACAGATCACAATTGGAAGGTGGGGAGAAGTTGCACTGCTGGTAGGGGCTGACTAATCGAGGTGTGGAGACGTCATAGTGACAGCAATAACGCGTCGGTGGATCGCAAGAAAGCAGACAAGAGACACAAATAAAACGCGACAGACACAGCTCAGAAATCTTCCCGCAAACCATAACAATGCTCAAAGGAATACTTTCCCACAAGCAGGCAGTTCGTATTCACGCGCGCGCGTACCCTCTTAACAAAACTCTCAATCCCTAACAATTTTTAAAAAGTTATTATTATTATTAAAAATATGTTTAGGGCAATTCTTTATTGATTAATATCAAGATTGGTCTGAACTTTACAATATTTTTGGTAAACAATCAGATTATCAAAATTCTATGGTTTTGTAAAATTACTTGCAATCACTTGAAAAATGGCATGCATGACAAAAATACTGTTCAATATAACACAAATTTACAATTTATATTAAAATAAAGATAAGAATGAGATAAAATGAACAGATAAGCATTTGTAGATGGAAAACGATTAAAATAAGTTTTTCTTGCAAATATTAACAAAAAGTTATTTGTTAAGGAAAAATTTATAAAAATTTGTAAAATTAGTAGTTAGTTTTTATCAATAAAGCTAATCCACAAAAATAAAATGGACTTTGACCAAAACCGAAGAAAATGAGACTATCGCGTAGGCAAGCTGAGCAATGCCAAGTCACAAAAAACTTTTGTCTCGCAAACTTTTTGTTTGCTACTATAACTGTAAAATTGTTTAATCTTGTATTAATTTGAAAAAATAGTAAAATAAAATATAGTGTAGAGTTATACAAAGCAAAAAGAATAAAAAATATATCTGACCACATCTAATAATGTGTGTTGGTAGCTTGTCTGTAACAATTTGAGAAAACAAGTTAATTATTATGACATTGTAAACTATGTAAAGATGATTTATTTCAGTTGGAAAGATAAAAGTTTTCACTGGTGAAGAAACACATATACAAGCACACACACAGATAAACACATACACTTTTATTTTCCTGTTTCTTTCTCTTTACTCAATAAAAGTTGATCGATTGCTCCTATAATTGCATTAATGATCAATTACGATTTAGTTTTAATGTAAATTGAACAAAACTTACTTTTGAAAAATGTGCCAGCAAAGTTGGTTTGGTAATGTCAATTGTTAGTTGGAGTGAAGAGATTCTCAAAGCACCTCAAAATGTTCAGTGTGGCCTACGAAGCGGCCTTTCGTTTCTACGACCAGTCTACCTTTGTGCGATACTACCAGATGGCTCGGGAGAACATCAATCAACGAGTTATCTTGCGACGATGCGAGTTGCAAGCACTAATCGCCAACTTGCTTTACTTTGCCACCCTCCGTTTGATTTTCTACCAAAAACGTCTCTCATCTTGGTTACAAGTGGCTCTATTCGACATGGTCTCATTGTTTGGCACTGTTTCCTACTTAAACATTATCCTTTTCGTCTTTTTCACCCTGTGCTCGTACATCATCCACAAGTTTTACTTCGAACCCAATACTCTGTTCAGTGAACGGTGGTTGGCACAGATTTCGTTACTCGAAGGTCGACAGTTGATGCCATCCAAATTTTCGTTTCAAGAACATAACTTTCAATCAAATCAATGGCGAAACCGTTTTACCGGTCACTATCAAAACACAACTCGTTTGGCATATATCCAGTATATTTGTAACGTATCGTTGCAAGTTTTTCAATACTGTCTTATATCAAACCGTAGGTTTTACATTTCACAAAAATGCAATTTTTTTATTTAGCTATTCACACATTTTCTATTTAAGATGTATTCTTTATGGTCTGTCAAATACTGGTGGTAGAGCGAATAGTAGTGCTCGAATCCATCGATCCCTTGCCATTATGGAAATTGACCTTAGTGACCCTGAGCGGTGAGGTTCACCTCTGGTTCTACTACATCGCATTTCAATGTTGCACCTATGCGTGTGCTCTATTTCTTGGCATGTTCATTGTGGTCTCTCTGTTAATCTTGTACGCTTTTGAGCGATCCAATGCTTTACTAGTCAAACGTAGGACTCAAAACTATCCCCTGACGTTGTCTATCTACACTCGATTCACCACCACTCACACTCGTCTGTTTCTCGAAACCATCTGTGTGAATCGTATGATTAGCTAGTTTTACTTTTTATTCATTTTGGTTTCGTTCCCGATGAATGCACTAATGATGATGACCTTACTGATGGGTCGCTTCAAGCTCACCATGTTACCCTTTGCATTGCTTATCATATACCTTATCTCAATGGTTCAGCTCTTTTTTCATTTTTTCCTGGTACGCTATAACAAAGCAATTCACCAGCACAGCAAAACCTTGATGCACTTCTGTGCAAGTGGTCGACTTAAACAAATATGCGACCTACGAACTCGACTTCATTTGAATCACTATGTGGCCAAGTTTTACACTTCCAATCAGTACGGCATCACAAACGGACCACTTGGCGTGGTCAGCAATCGAACTGTGGCTAGAGTAAGTTACTTAAGTACTGTTTGCCCTTAGAGTTTCGAAGCAAACATAAATGAGAAATTCACAAACTACGTGACAATTTAACTATTTCTAGTAAAAAGGCGTGGCTAGGCAAAGAGCAAACCGAAGCCATCAATCAAGTTTATGAGTAAAATACATTAGTCACGTTCTTTGTGAATTGCTCATTTAAGTTTTATTCGTAATTTTGTTTGCTCCCCCATACTCACGCAAAGTTAGTGAGCGTTTTTGTCGAAACAAAGTGAAAGACCGAAACGGTTTTAAGTTTGACATACTCAAACAAGTACAACAGCAGGACCACTTGCTGTTACATTAAGTACAGCAAATGTTACATGTGTAAAATTTGAATTGCGGGAGTATGAAAGGTTTACTATACAGTGTATTCTTGTCTTAAATCTTAAATGACATTATTGGTTACAGAAAATCTTCTTTTATTTTCGTATGTTCATCTTTAGCTATCACTTTGTTAGACGAATTTAAGCTCAACTAATTGATTGAAGTTTTACTAAAGAAGACCGACGAAAAACTATGTAAAAATTTTAATGAAAAAACGACAATAGCATTATGTGATGAAATAAAGTACAAAAGCAAATGCCAACGAGTATACTTTGACTTGACTACATAGAAACCCTGATAACGTTTTTCTTTTTTTATTTTTATTTTTAAAATCAATAAACTTACTGAGACGAACAAGAGCAGTTTCTCTCATAATTAGAGCGCAATTTTGGTCGACTGCTCACTCGAGTCTGTACCTCATGCACGGAGGGTAGGCAGTCATGTGACTGATTCTCCTCTCTCTAACACGAGGACAGTCAAACTACCCTTTCTCTGGCTCGAGGCCCATTGTGGCTTGAATTGCATTGCTATTACTTTACTATTTGATCATCATTTACAATTTAATTTATTTTTTAAAATTATTATGTTAAAAAATAATTTTATATCATTTAAATTCAGAGTTGTGCACGAGTCCAAACAAGTCCATTGGCCATTTAAGTCATTGTTACGGACTCAAGCGCACCTATGTTTAAATTTTACAGCTTAAAGTAATTTTCTATTTGATTTAGTTAGTGTAAGTGACGGGTAAGTTAGGTTATTGAGGGACGGGTAAGTTAGGTTATTGAGGGACGGGTAAGTTAGGTTATTGGGGGACGGGTAAGTTAGGTTATTGGGGGACGGGTAAGTTAGGTTATTGAGGGACGGGTAAGTTAGGTTATTGGGGGACGGGTAAGTTAGGTTATTGGGGGAC